>PVKA01015065.1:0-44797 GCA_004027165.1 Ctenomys sociabilis
TCTTTTAAAAACAGTGACTCTACATTTATTTATTTATTTTTTTTTTTTGCGGAACTGGGGATTGAACTCAGGCCTTTGCGCTTGCCAGGGAAGCGCTTATCCCACTGAGCCATCTCCCAGCCCTGTGACTCTACATTTAAAAGTAAAAATGCTGTGCTGTTCAAAAGTGTCAAGAACAGGAGACGCCATGCGCACTGGGCCTGTCCTGAGCAAGCGTGGACTTTCCTTCCCTCCTAAGGATGGGCCAGCAGCAGGGCAGCACGAGGGTGCTGTGACAGCTCTGCGGCTGTCCCTGCCCTGCCTTGCACCCAGGGCCCTGCAGCCCCAAGCCCTCACCAAGAAGGGCAGAGGAGGAGAAGGCTCAGAGCGGGCATCCCAGACTCAGCCTGCCCAGGCTCCCTCCAGGGGCGGTGTGACCTTGGTTGTGCTCTTCAGGTCCCCAGGGCCTGGGCTGCAGCTCAGGTTTGGCAAATGGACCTCAGAAGTCCTTCCAGCACCAAGATTGTTCTTTCTGGTTCAAACTCAGGAAGTAAAGGTAACCCTAGTTTTCTCACCAAAGTTTTATGCAACAAATAAAATAATAAACAGGGTAGGAATGATCACATTTTACCTGTGTCTGGTTATTCTGTTACACACACACACACACACACACACACACACACACACACACACTATACTATATGCACGTGCTTTTAACCACTTGAGAGTACTCTGTAGATATAATTCTCCTCCCTTAAATATTTCAGTATCTCTTTGAAAAATAAATTCTTTTACGTAACCAGAGTACAGTTTTCAGAGGGCCAACCTAACGCAGAGGCACTCTTACCATGGGACCCAAAGGCCTCTGTACATTTCGGGGTGACTGCAGTGATATCAGCAAGAAGGTTTCTTCCGGTTCCAGAGTTAACCAGGCACCACACAGTCCACTTAGTGGTCATTTCTCCTTAAGATGTTTTAAAACTCCAGAGCAATTCTTTTTCTTTTTACTTTAATTAATCTTGAGAGCTTTAAGGAATTTAGACTATGTATTTATGAAACAGCACTCATTTGGACTTCTTCTTTTATCTTAAAATTTAAATAACTTTTTTTTTTTTTTTTTTTTTTTGGCACAGGGTCTCAGGCACTCAGCTTCCTACACTGGGTTTGAAGTTGTCTTGCTTCAGCCTCCCATACCCTGTGCATCCCAGCCTGACTCTTTTGTTCATTATTAAAGGTCTGAGTGATCTCTGTATTCTTTAAGAAATGGATTTGAGGATGGCAAAGAAGGTCCTCTGCCTGGGAACCCAAATCAAGACTCAGTGGTGTCTTATTTGTTACTGAAAACTTCTAAAACACATTTTCAAACTGCATTTGAAAGGACACACTTAAACTTTATTAGTTGTGCCATTTCTATGGAAAAAGGGATAAAAAGGGAAAGAAAGATGAAGAAAAGGGAGGAAGGAAAAGAGGACCCTTCCGGTTCTACTCTAGTTCCACAATACATAGAGGCCAGAGAGTTCTCAGGAGTGGGAGCCTGCAAGAGAAGAGATGCTCAGGGGAGAGCCAGAGGGAGAGGGAAGGAAAGGAGGGAGGGAGTGAGTGAGGGAAGGGAGGGATAGGGAAGGAGGAAGGAAGAAAGGAAGGAAGGAAGGAAGGAAGGAAGGAAGGAAGGAAGGAAGGAAGGAAGGAAGGAAGGAAAGAAAGAAAAATGTATCACCCATTTCTAGCCTTCAGTGCTGATTTGCTGAGTCCATTCCTGACAGCAGAAGGTGTCCACGGCTGAGGCAGGGATCAGACCCAAGTCCACTGCTTGCAACTTTAAGAGCCTGTATCAGCAGGTACCACTGCATGCAAACCATCCCTGAGTTTTGTGGTTGTAGCAACAGCTCGTCTGCTTGCTTGTGCTTCTGTGCACCCATAGACGAGGATGGGCTGGGCTGGGCTCTGCAGAGCGGCTCTGCTGTCACTTGGGTCAATTTTGAAGCTGCAGCCTTCTGGGTGCTCTAGAGGGGCTGGATGGGCTGAGGCGCCTTCTCTCATGGACCTGACGGCTGCGGCTGGCTCTCCCCTGAGCATCTCTTCTCTTGCGGGCTTCCATTCCTGAGAACTCTCTGGCCTCTTCATATTGTGGAACTAGAGTAGAACTGGAAGCTGTCTGGGTTCTTAAGCCCAGATCTAGACAAATAACTCAACTAGGGGAAGCTGACCCATCACTTCACGACTTAAACTCCAAGTCTCACCCAGATGGGAGGTGCAGTGAGGTCGCACTGCACAAGGAGCAAGGGGCAGGGTGGGCATAGCCCCTGCTGTCAGCTACACAACCATTGCACCACCGTGTCTGAGAGCCACAGAGTTTCCCACATGTGACGCTGGTGCCAGGAGCCTCAGGGCACTTCTTGTATCTCAGCATGGCCCCTGGACTTACCACCCTGTCATGGCACCGGTTGAGGGCAGCAGTAGCAGGAGCTGTCCTGGACTCTGGGCACCAGGTGGCTAGGAACGACAGAAATGAGAGTTCCATGTGCACAGCCCTCTGACACAGGCGAGTTCTCCTTATCTCAAATTCTAGTAGTGCTTGGTCAGTATGTGACGTGAGAATGGAGTGTTGTGGGACGGAAAGTGCCATGGTTGGGACACCCCTGAAAGTTCTGCTCTAGAAGCTTGGCCGCTTGTGGCAGTGCAGGGGAAGTGGCATCTTTACGAGGCAGAGCCAGTGAGAGACCCGTAGGTTATGGGGGGACTCCAGCTAGATCTCGCAGGAGCACGCACCACAAAGGAGAGAGCCTGTCCCTCCCAGTACTCAGGCCTCCAGGCTTCCTGCCCCACCCCGAGGTCCTTCTCCAACCTTTTCCTGCGTGTGGCCACCCCACCCCCCATGGAGCCGTGGAGGCCCTCCCCAGAGGCCAAGGAGGTGGTGCCGGCCCATCTTGAGCTTTCTCCTCCCTAAAATGTGCACTAACCAACTTCCTTTCTCTGCATATAACCTAGCCTCAGGTGTTTGACTCCAGCAAGGGAAAACGGATAAGCAGAGAGGAGTCCAGGCAGATTGTTATTAAAATTCCTTTCTTATTTATATTTTACTTGACAGCATTCACAACCTAAACACACATCACTAGGGTCTGGCTTCATGTCCTGGACACATCAAGAGCAGCGACAAGCACTTAAGTTTAAGCTCCGCTGGTTGCATAGTAAACTCACCTCTGGCTGGAGTGGATTTCATGAGAGTACTTCAGTATGAGGCCAGAAATCTTTGCATTTCTTGGTATGGATGAAAATCATACTTTCTTTGACTGAAAGTCTATATACTTAGATGCTTCTTGTATGCTTGGGAGTTTGGATCTTGAATGTTTCCTGAAGGCCCACACCTTAGAAATCATTGGGAGGTAATGGATGCTTAGGAGGCAGGCCTAGTGGGAGGAAGTGAGGTCACTGCGGGCGTGGCCTTGTGAGGCTCTTGGAACTTGCCCTCTCTGTCTGCTTGCTGGCTAACATGACATAAGCAGCCTGTTTGTATGTGCTCTGGGCCAGATGCCCTAAGTTGCCATTGGCTCAGAGCAACAGGACTGAGAGACCGTGGACGAAACTCTGTGAAACCACGAGCTGCAAGCAACGTTTTCTCTTTCCAAGTAGGTTTAGTGCTTTGTCACAGGGGTGGAAGGCTAACACCCTCCAAAAGAAAATTTGATTCTGTGCTTGAACAGTTTACACAGATGCAAGTCAACAGGAAAGACCTTCGGGATGGAAGTTACTTCCAGGACTTCCTTTTGTGGGGTGGGGTTGGTCCTTAGAGGAACTAACTACGTCTACCCTGATGTGAAGTGCATCAAAGCCAACACAAACTGTTCCAATTTACTGACATGCAGAACAAATTGGGCCCAAATAAAAAATCGTTGGAGAGTCATGAAACAGAGCCACAGTTAATTTTCCTTCTCTAACCAAAGAAAAAGCATGCTTTTCTCCTCCACAATGTTTTCATTAGTTTTGCTTTTCAATTTTAAAGTTCTGTAAACACAGTAATGCATGATTTTCATCCATACCAAGAAATGCAAAGATAAAGTACCTTGTTTTTCTTCTTACCAAGACTCAGCTGCACTGCAAGCTCTCCCAGCCACCTGATGACCAGGAATTCACACACAGCCATTCATACACAGCAGTTCAGTCCAGAGACTGCAAACGTGTTTGCTCTAAGCTCAACCAAAGCCAGAAGCTGTCGCCTTCTCACCCTCCAGTGCGCTGTGTTGGACCTTCCATCCCATAGGGCAAGTGGGCAGGCAGGGGCAGACCGCCTTGGCACCGGTGGCTTCCAAACTGCTTAATGGGCTCCCCTGGACTTCCAGTGCCCTCCACGCCCTACACGCAGGGACTTAGCCGAGCTGGCAGCTGTGCCCAGCATTGTGTCCTGGAGACTTTCAGAGATAGGTGCTCCAGGTCGCTGAGCTCATGCTGGTGCGCTCTAGGAAGACACCAACATGCTTGGGTACAGCTGGCCGGGTGTGGGCACGAGGGGCATGAGAGCTAAGTGTATGAGAGTGGAGAGCACCACTCTGTGGGGACAAAGCTTACCTAATGCGGGTCAGTGTTAATGTGCAGCCATGAGCATTTTAAGCCATCTTCAGCATTCAGTCATGAGTTCTTTCTATTCCTTTTTAAATGCTTCACAGAGCTATTTCAGACCTATTGCAGTATTAATCCATTCCATCTTCCAGATACCTAAATAGCTCATCCACAGAAACGTTATGCACCAGAACCAGCAGCAGCACTTGCTGGAAGTGTGACGCTGGCACAGTGAGGCTTCCCAGGCCTGTGTGGCATCAAGCCTGGCTGTACACAAGTCCAGGCAGTGGTCAGAGGGGACATGCCAGAGAACAGAGGCCCTGGAGGAGCCCACACGTCAAGGTTCACCCACCCCTACCCTCTGCTATTTCACTCTCAGCATGGTTAGTGCTTCCCAAGTGCTTGGTGAGTGAATAAGAGGGGCAGGAAACACAAACTCACTCAGTTCGCTCCTGGTTGCTATGGGTCAACCAGAAGTTTCCATATCCTTTAATGTCTGGTTCCACGTCCCTCAGCTGCATCTCCCAGGACAATTTTGTTGCCCAATTTCCTCATGAAAGCTGTTCTAGTTGTTGGCAGTGCTGTTGAATTTATCCTTATAGTTACTTTTCTCATTGCTGACACAAAATACCCAACACCAAAAGTTAAAGGAGGAAGGTTTTCTGTTGGCTCATGGTTTGCAGAAGTTTCAGTTCACAGCTGTCTGGCCCCAGGGCAGGGTAGCCTGGCCAAGGGGCACCACAGAGGAGAAAGAGCTCATGGCAAAGCAGGGCAGGCAGAAGGCAGCCAGCAGAGAAGTAGCGGAGCAGCTGCAGCAGTCCAGCACGGCTGCAAGCGGAGCCGTCCTCCCACCTAAGCTCCTGCCTTGAGTGTGGAGAGCACCCAGGGAGGGCCTTCCATGACCACACCAGAACTCTGCCGAGCTGGTCAGTGGACAGGTGATGTAATCACGCACCCTTAATCCCCGCAGTGCACACTTGAACCCAACATCACACACCCCAGATCGAGCTACCTCTGAAAATCTCCACCTATGACTGCATGACACTTTACAGGGACATCTGGATACAAGCTATAACAACCTTCTTCTTTATTTTTTTCACAAATAGGACTTTATTTATCACTATTAAAACTCTGGATCTTAAACGGACTCTTGGACTGGTGGTTCATATCCCTCAGCTCATTCAACTTTAGTTCCAGTCTCATCTCCTTTAGCCTTTCCAGAGCTACTACCTTCACCATGAAGCTCCATGAGTTTTCCCAGTTCAAACTTAGGCTTCTTCAGCATTTTTACTTTTCTGACGAAGACATCATGAAGAGGGGAGATAGACTGGGGCCTCTTCTATGTCTTTCCCAATGCTGTCTGGAACCAGTTTATTGACCTCTTCCTTCAAGTCACTTGTCTGCACCTCTCGGTCATGATTTCCATCATTTTATTCCGGATCTGGTGGACCTGTTGGTGCTGAGCATAAGAGGTCTTCCATGTTAGATTGTTGCATTTTTTAGTAAAGCCAACACAGAACAGTCGAAGCAAATAACCATCGCTAGTCTTAACATCAACATGAGCTTCGATCATGGTCTGGCATTTTTTGACCATGGAACACATTTTGTCACAGGTGAAGTCCATGCCGTGGGAGTTAGTCAGGCAGTTTTTGCCCTGAACGTCTTCAGAAATTAGCTTGAATTTTCTAAAGGCAACTTCATCATTCTGCAGCAAGGCTCACTTCAAACACACGACCTTTGAGCCCATCAGATGCAATTTTGGTTCCTTGACTTCTGGTGACGAGTGTTTCCCCAATATTTCTTATGTTGAACATCGCCGGTGCCTTCACATTGTTCCAGTCTTTTTTAGAAAATGAGTCAACCACTTCCTTCTTGGCTCCTTTTATGCTGCCTTTTGTAAGGCACTTGTTCTTGCCTACTGCCATGGTACTGCTCAGAGAGCCAAAAAGGCTCCTTCTTCTTTAAAAATAATTATTACTTGCTGAAAGCAGCTGGTAGGTGGATGGGATTCAAGATAGTTTTGACATAATTTTTAAAAATTTAAGTCACAGTATTCATCTTTGTTAGAACAACAAAGAAAAGTGGAAAACTCCATCCGCACACTGCACACCCAAACAAATCAGAGTCCATTGTTCCCTGTTTCGTCTTTAGCCCCGGCCCACATGCATATATAATTTCTGTATAATTGCAGTCATTGCTGAAGCTGCCGTGACGCACTGCGCCGTCTTTGCCCCCTTCCTTTCAGCTGAAGTGCAATCACCTCACGCTTGAGCAGCCACCAAGACAATCGTGTCCGTGATGATGCTGACAATGACCAGCATCTGCGGACCCCTGACCCTGGCCAGGGCTGTGCCTAGTGCGTTTCTGATTCCATGAGCAGAGGCCGGGCCAGGCAGAGTGATCTCCTCTGAAGTCACAGAGTAGCAGCAGAGGGACACCACAGCACTCATTGCACTGGCTCTTGCCACTGCCCACCAACCACTCTAAGCTGTTTACCTGATCACCCACTGTGGTCCCACAGCAGCCAAGCTCTTATCATTGCCGTGAGGAAACCAAGGGCCAGAGGGGCCAAGTGGAGCCGAGCTAAGGTTACCCAGAGCTCCTGCCCACAGAGCCCAGCTCTGGCCCCCGGATGTGGGGCTGTGTTGGAAGGCTCAGACTGACTTCAGGCCCTGGCCTCTCTCATCCCTTGAATGGGGTGAGGGATTTCTTTCTGCTGATGTCATTCAGACCAAATCTGGAATGACAAATGGTGATAGATGGTTTGGAGGAATTAAAGCAAAATACTAACTGTCCTGTTTGGGGTTTTTGCAAGGGAAACAATACAATACAGAACACATTTTGTAAGATTGTTTTGTAATCATCCACAGAATCATATACAGGAGCACAGGAAATCTGGCCATGCTAAAGACCAAAGAATCCAGCTGAGGGTCTAGATCCTAATGTCCTGCATGAGTCCAGCTGAAGATCTAGAGCCCATAACAGTGCCTCTCACAAGACCAACTGGAGGCCTAGAGCCTGTGACAAGGTCTCATAAGGCCTGCTTCACAGATCTGCATTGAGAAGGCCCAAAGGTCAGTGGTAGAAGTTAGAAGGTCTACGCTACCAGGATGAAAGATATGTGCCAGCAGGCTGAAGGATCTGAACTGGGGGCAGGAAGGTAAGTGCCAGAGCTCCCTCCAAAAGTACCACAGCCGTTCTCAGCAACAGTGAGGCCCTGAGCTCCTCTAGCAATGAGGAAAGCTGAGTTTCCATCACGAGAACAACACAATAAGCTTCTCCAGAGGCTGAATGGTGCACCATCTTCCCTTCTGGAGCCAGGAAGCAATGCTGAAGGTCGGTGAAAACCAGCCAGAATGTCAAAGTGAACCACAGTCATTCTCAGTGATAATGAAATTCTGAGCTCCTCCTCCGGTGAGAACTGCCAAGTTCACCAGGGAAGCCAGCCTGACCAGGTCCTCCAGCAGAGCAGCCCAAGGGAGCCAGCAGCTTCCACAGCCCCAACGGCTTCTCCACACAGCTGTCCTCAGAGCCTCCAACAGCTTCTCAGTTCTGCCTCTTCTGCTGCTGGCAGCAGCCCTCAGGGGGCCTCCCCACCCAGCACCATGCTAGTTCAGTTCAGCTGGGTGTGACAAGTTGACCACCAGTTAGTAATCCGCTAGACTAACTTAGCATTTATGAAATACATAAGTAAAATACACGGCGAGTACATCTGAAAGCTCCTGTTGCAAGGGCACACTCATGGAACAGCAGACTTGAAGGTGTGTTATGGCAAAAGCTAGAAATCAATTAGAAGCCTGTGACCCCAGGTTCCTGTAGCCTGCCACGTACTAGCTAACTTACTGCTTTCATTTAGCCTTGACTGTCTGGGCCCATATGTTCCCCCTTAAAATGTGTGGGGTCAAATTGTGTCTGGCTTATGTTTTAAAATACACTGTGATTCCAGCTTGCATCAAGGCCATCGTATCTGGGGGGAGGCTGGCCTAGTCAAGGACACCTTCAGCTCAACCTACTCCTCTCAGGCCCCCTCCTTCCCAGAATGCTCCTGTACAATTCTGCCTGACAATACATGATGTAATTCTTGTATTCCATATAACCAATCATGTCATAGTCTGTTGTCAGCTGTGTACCTCCTGCTTGCAAACCTTAAACTCCATTCAAACCTGACCCTGAGATTTGAACCTCTGTGTTCCCCAGACTGCTAGTGTAATAAAATTTGCCTTCAGCAAAAATCTTTCATTTGGCTTGATATTTGTTTTCTGCAACACTATCAGGCCTAAATCTCAGGGAGTGACTATTTACTTCAGAGGACCAAACTTGATCACTCCGCTTTTTTTTTTTTTAGTAAAACAGTATCTCATCAAATTACTATGTCAAAATGCTACAATAATCTTTGAGGGAGGCCTGATCTTAGCAAAGCACTGTACACTGCTTTGATGATGTGCAGAATCCCACTGCCCTTAAGGCCATCTCCTCGCTGTCTGATGCAAACTTCACGTGCAGAATGCTGGCTGTGCCATCGTTCCCTCACCTTGTAATCACAGCACCCGCAGCTCCATCCTCCCTCACTGCCCTGGAGCATGCAGTGTGTTTCCATGGCCTTGCCGTTGGGGGCTGGGGTGAAGGCCAACCTGACTGCTTTGCGATCTGCTCTGGAAGGCTGGTGGGTTGTGGAGGTGTGCTCCTGGACGCAGTGCATGGCCCTGGCCTCCCTGGGCTGTGGCATTCTATGTGTGCTCTGCTGCTCACAGAGTAGGATACCAGCTGGGCAGCATCAGGAGCCAGGCTCCCTGCAGAGGTGTCCAGGGAGAGATCCCTGTGTGAAGGGGGCTTGGGCTGGCCCTTCCTGGAGAGCTTTGCCAGGGAGGAGATTGGGACTTGGTGACACCTGAGGAAGGGATATCTCTCCTGAGGGATCCTAAGTGACAGATATTGCAAAATGATGGCAGAGAAGCAAAGAAGAGCTCGTGGGGGTAGTCACACCTACTTCCTTCTGTCTTGTTCTTTTCTCCCATCAGATTTCCTTCAGGGGTCAGAGTTTGGTTCATTTCAGCAGGGGGTTATAGACTACCTGAAGTCCCCTCTACCTACCAGGATCCCTGCCTCATCTATGGACCCCTGACTGTTCTCAGGGTGGCTCCAGGGCTCTGGAGGTGACACAGGAAAGGGGTGAACACAGAGCATGGCCCCTTACCTGGGGTCTCCCGGGAATGTGGCCCAATCTGTTTGTACCCAAGAGGATGGACTGGGGTGTGGTGTGGTTAAGGGGGACCCTGATGGCAAGGTAAGGGGCTGCTGGCTCTGGGTGAGTGAGGCTCCCGGCCCTGGAGCACAAGGCAGCCTGGAATGGACCATCTTCGTGAGAGGTCCCTGTGCTCGGCGTTTCCCTCTGCAGCCTCACGGGACAGGTCCCGTGATTACCTGGGGTGTGTATAAGGAAGGGAACACTGGCAGGCCTGGCCTCACAACATGTAGATAAGGGCTTTGGAACAATCAAGGCAGTCAGGCAGCCAGGGCGTGACATCACCTGCCACTCCAGGCTGTCCGTTGGGCTGGAAGGCTGTGGCACATGGTTATCAGAAAAAAAATCAGTTGTTTTGTTAATAAATACATTTTTAAGTAAAACCATACAGAGCAAAGCATCCCAGTAGTAGAAGAGAGTAGCAGTCGGGACCAAAAGACCCGGCACCTGTGCTGCGCTGAACCTAACCGGCTGTGTGGCTTGGACAGCCTGCAGCCCCCGGAAGCCCAGCCTCCTCACATGAGCACGGCTCACAGCTGACCCTTATGAGTTTTAGGAGGGCTCGAAGAAGCCTGTAAAAGCATCTCCCACAGCCGCCAACGCCAGCTCAATGTGCAAGAAGTCAAGAGGGAGGGACACTGCTGAACTGTAGGCTTGGTTGATTGTGGAGTAAGTGTCAGGTTCACGAACAAGAGTAAAATAGGAACCAGGCTTGTGATAGTACCCTTTGGGCAAACCTGGGGACAGGGGTATGGATGGGCGATGGAGTGTGCATTTAGTAGCCACTGTTTCTGGCATAGTTCTCATTTATTGAGAACTGTCACATACTCCTGCTGTACTATGGACCACATACCATGAACACCCACTGCTCAGGGATTTTTAAAATACATATGTTTACATTATCTATCTATCTATCTATCTATCTATCTATCTATCTATCTATCTATCTGGTACAGGGTCTCACTATGCAGCTCTGACCCAAAGATTCTCCATCTCAGCCACAGTTTTGCAGAATACTTTTTTTTTTTTTTTTTTTGGTGGAACCAGAGATTGAACTCAGGCCCTTGCACTTGCCAAGGAAGCACTTATTCCACTGAGCCATCTCCCTGGCCCCCGTACTTTTGGTTTTAACACTACATATGTTTTACAGATGCAGAAGCACAGGTTGATCTGAGACAGATGTTCGCAGAAGCTTGCCATGGGCTGCGCTCGCCGTACAGTTAGTTGGGGCTGCTGGCTCGCGTGGCTCGCGTGGCTCGCGCGCCGTATCTCCTCCCCCTCTTCCGGTGTCCTCCTGACCCCGCGTGCCTGAGCTGTGCTCCACAGTCAGTCTCGCCTGGAAGCGTTTGCCTTAAGCTGTGAACTGGAGGCCTGGGCTTCATCAGCCTGCTTTTCATTACCATAAGGAAAGGCCTGAGACTGGCCGCGTAGGAAGCAGGAGGCCCCCCGGCCATGATTTGGAGGCTTGGGACCCGGCAGCCGCACCCCTGCCCAGTTCTGGTGGGAGCTCTTCAGCGGGGTCACATCACTCCAGAGACAGGGGTGACGCTGAGCACAGCAGCAAACCTCCTGCAAGAGGCAGGGAAGAGACATCTGAGTGGCGCAGGGCGGCGGCTGCCGGAGAAGAGAAGGCCTTCAAGCCCATTCCCAAGACATCGTCCACGGGGGCCCAGGACCCCACCCAGGCCGCACGTCTTGCTCTCTCGGGACCACACCTGGGCCCCTGGAGCACACTCTGTGCCAAGGCATGTGTTAAAGCTCCTCCCCTCTTTGGGGGGTGGGGGAAGAAAGCAGGTGGAAACAGGCATGCAAAGGAAAAGAATCTGGGCTGCTACGTGCAGGCTGTTGATTCTTTCACTTCATGTTTTCTTATATTTTCTGATTTTAAAAGTTTGAATCAGTAAGACTATTTTAATAACTGTTTAGACATATGTGATTCTTTGTTCTAAGCTCAATAGATGCTGCGTAGGCATAAGCTGAAGATTCATAATGAGGATAAAAACAAGTGTTTCTAGTAGACATTGTGAATGTGGAAGTAGCTCGAGAGGCTTCTGGAAGCTGCTGTTTCACACCCTCATCATCTCAGTTTTATTTCACTGAGGATTAAAGCGACGGTGGGCGTGGAGGTTGGAACAATCATTGACAGTCGCACAGAAGCGCAGTGAATGTGTTGGCCCGTTCAGCACATTTTAATCATTCTGTAACTTGCCTAGGTTTAAAGACAATCACATTACTAATCATGCCCTGGAATTTGAAGAAATCTTCCAACAATGCTTCATTCTCAGGCTCATTCCTAACTGGAACCCACTCAGGAAGGCTTGAAAACTCTTTTGACAAAAGCCAAATGTGTGGGCTCTGGAGTCTTGAAGCCAGCTCCACCCCGGTTCTATCTACTCCCAGAAACTGAAGTCAGGGTCACCGACAGGAAAACAGTCCTGATGTCGCCTGCTGTAGCCCATCGTCAAAGGTGGCTTTTCTGTCCCCGGAGTCAGCTCAATGGTCCTGAGAATCAGAGGAGGAGGCTGAGTCCCAGTGACTAATGCTCTCTGTCAACCTGTGTCACAGTGGTTGACTGGGTGGGCATGGTATGTTTTTTCTTTTTTCTTTTTCTTTTTGGATACCAGGAATTGAACTCAAGACCTTGTGCTTGCCAGGCAGGCACTGTTCCACTGAGTTATCTCCCCAGCCCCACATAGTGTGTATTTTAAACAATTAGAAGAAACCAAGTCATCCAATCACTGGGCTCCTTCATTTGATAAAGGAGAACCCACTAGAGAAGATCTGAACTATTTCTGGAAGAAACTACGACCTCTAAAAGTTTTTGAAATGATCTTTTAACTTCCGCTCTTCTAATTGGTTTGGCAGTGGAATAAGGGGGGTTAGTGAATGATTATGTTGTTACTCACATGGATACAATTACATAGTCATTCCTTTATCTGTGCTCCTGCAGGGTTCAGCAGGTAGCACTTGAAATAAAGAACCTTGTCATAGTTATTTTTTGTTTACAAAAACTCTCAGTCCTAGTTGCCTGAGGGTTTCCAGCTGGGCTTTAGAACTCCACTAACCGGTTGGGAATCCTGGCTCTGCCAGGGAATGTCCACTGGACCTTGTATAAGTGGCCTGACCCCTATGTCTTTGCTTTTTCATCTGTGGAGATGGACGACTGACATCCACACCCTACACAAAAGGTACTTAGGTACTCAGTAAATATTGGTTATTAATGCATACTCAAAAATATGTACTGGGAAAATTATTAAGAGGAGATAGAGACAATTGCTCCTGAGAAGAAGGCTGCTGGCTGGCTCTCTGGCCCTCCCAGGACCATGGAGCCGCAGTGTCCAGAGCCCAGCACGACATCCCAAGGAGGACCAGGTAGAGCGCACTCCCCTGTGGTGTGTGCTGCCCTACAAGCTCTACTCAGAAAAGCACAGTCTGCACCCAAGGCTCAGTTTACAAATCTGGCCACCATTTTTCTCTGATTAACGGCTAAAACACTCTAGTGCCCTGTAAAAACCATGTCCAAGGTCTCCGCTTTTGTGAGGATCCAGGGGCATTGGTGAGGAAGACCACAGTGGAGCTGCTCTGAGCATTAACCAGTTGGCTTCTCAGGGTTCCTGGTGAGTTTGCCTGAGGCTCAGCCCAACACTCATGGTAATTGAAGCTGCGTGAGTCACTGGTCCCTTGGAGGCCTCAAAGGAGAAGACAAGGCTGCAGCTAGGGACGCCTGGCTCCGGCCTCAGTTAGCTGGGTGTGGACTGTAGCTGCAGGCCCCTCCCTGGGGAAGGCCTTCCTGAGGTCACATGCTTCTAAAGCAACCTAATGCATTCCTTGGACAAGCCCCCGGAGGGACTCCCAAGCTCTGCCTAGATTCCTGCATTTTTTTCAGTATATCCCCCTTCCTTGGAAAAGCTGATAAATACCTCCATCCAGAGAAGTTCTTGGTCTAAAACCCCAGAAAATCTCAAATTCTGTGAGCAGGTTTTTGGTCCTCCCCAGAGAGCTGCTGTTATTTGTCTCATTTACTTAAGTGCTCACTCCCCACCCATTTGGGAGATCGTGGGCCTGACCAATCTGCAACAACTAAGGGATATTAATCCAATAGCCTGGTTCACAGGGCTCACATCTTTCCAGCGGCCCTGGGGACAGGACCCCACGTGTCCAGCTGCCTTGGAGTCCTGGTGGCTCTTCCAGCCCCGGCAGTGGGATGGATGCTAGCAGAGGGCTCTGTGCTGTTCCCAACAAGGCCCAGCTGGTGCTCAGCGTGTTGCACAAGCCCACAAGGTCAGGGCCTCAGCCCCACGGCGCTGCAGCTGGGGCTTTGGGGCCAAGTCAACGCTCCACGTGGGCTGTGGGCTGCTTTCCCAGAGCTCTGGCTGTCTCGGTGCTGCCCCTTCTCTCTTTAATCACCTCCTATTTTTAGGTGTTTTCATCCTGCATCCCAGCCTGTGCCCTCCCTCCTGGCCATGTTCATTTGCCAGGGTTGCCACAACAAACCCCCAGCCCAAGGGCTCAACAACAGAGATGCGTTCTGCTTTCCTCGGCTGCAGACCCTGGGTGTCTGCCTCAGGTGTCTGCTGGCTTCTTCTCAGGCTGCTAGCTGTCTTCTCCTGGTCCTGGCGCCAAGCCTGTGACTTTCTGAGGCCGTGGCTCTTAGGGTTTTGACACATGAAACTTGGGGAATGCAGTTCTTCCCATGAGGCCTACAATCCACTCTGTGTTCTTAGGGTGGAAGTGGACTCTTCAAGAAAGAAATAAGGGAACGCATGTGTTGAGGAAACATTGGAGAGCATCCTTCCGAGACTACAGGCGCCTCGCGCGCGCCTTATCAAGGTGGACCCCTGCGGCTGTGCCAGCATGCCAAGCTGCCCTGGAGCACTCAGGGGAGCCAGAGCACCTCTGCCTGGCGCTGGGATGTAGCCCCTGGCCCTTTCACTGTCTGGCCACCAGTTGCCTCTGACAGGTGCAGCGTAGAGCCTGCGGTTCCTGGTGTCCCAGCCCAGAGCCTAGGCTATATTCAGTGCTTTTGCACAGGTGCACATTTACTGTCATTAGCAACCAGGGCACAGACCACCTAAAGACCCCCATCTGCGCCCAGCCAGGCCCCATGCCCAAGCGTCTGGAATGAGGTCCCCCATCTGCTGAGAGGCTCCGCTGCGCCGCCCTTTAGAGATGGGCTTGCTAATCGCCCTGCTCAACTGTGACACCCAAGAAAAGCTGAGCGGGTAAAGTTATATGCAGCCACCCTGTGACCTGTGTGCACATAGCAGGTCAATAAAACTCGGGCAGAATGACAGTGACAGCTGCCTTGTGGCACTCAGAGGGAATCGAGCAGTTAATTCTGTTTGGGAGCCTCAGGGACCCGCACGTCATTACAACTCAGCTGCACAGAGAGAAGCATGTGAGTCGCACTAGGGGTGGGCACGGCGAGCCCAAGCTCCGTGGAGGACCCTCTTGGGGTCATCTCGAGGCCTGGTAGAGCCTCTGCCCCAGCCTTCTCCACGCAGCAACCTCCCGGCTAAAGCCCTGCTCTCCCCTCTGTAGTCACTGACTGCCAACAGCTGGACAAGCTCCCATCCTTGAAGGGGACCGAGAAGAGCAACAGGAAGGCGGACGTGATGGGGGCTGGGAAGTCCAGGGCCAGCGCCAAGGACAAGGACCCTAAGAGGGTGCTGCTGCCGAAGGGGAGGCAGAAATTTTCCTCCTGGGATGATACCCTGCTCTCAGGAAAGGACCCTAGGTCCCTGCTGAAGAGGGGCATGCGCCATGTCAGTTTCAGCTTGGTCACCAAAGGGATGACAGATGTCCCCGACTTTCTGTGGGGTTTGTCAGAAGTCCAGCGGCTTAATCTGTCCCACAACCTGCTGCGGGTTCTACCTCCTGAGGTGGGGAGACTGACTCGGATTGTGGTCCTGAACCTGTGCGGAAACCGGCTCAAGAGTCTGCCCCGGGAAATCGGCCACCTGCAGAGCCTCAAGGTGCTGTTCGCCAACATGAACTGTCTGGCGGAGGTGCCTGCTGAGCTCAGCCTGTGCAGAAGCCTGGAGGTGCTGAGCCTGTCTCACAACCGCCTGTCCCAGCTTCCGGCCAGCCTCGCCGACCTCTCCAGACTGCGAAAGCTCAACCTCAGCAACAACGACTTCGCGCACATCCCCATCTGCGTGTTCTCCTTGAAGGAGCTGGACTTCCTGCACGTGGGCTCCAATCGCCTGGAGAATGTCGCCGAGAGCATCCAGTGCCTGACCGGCCTGCAGATCTTCATCGCTGAGAACAATAACATCCACTCCTTCCCCAGGTCGCTGTGCCTCGTCACCAGCCTGGAACTGCTAAATCTGAACAACAACGACATCCAGACTCTGCCGGACGAGCTCTACCTGCTGTGCCGACTGGGGAGGATCGCGTGGAACCCCATGGACAAGGGGCTCCACATTTCCCATAATCCACTCTCCAAGCCCCTGCCCGAGCTGGTGGAGGGTGGCCTGGAGACGCTCTTCAGCTACCTGAAGGACAAGAAGCACCACTGATGGGGACACAGGAGGTTTGGATGGGCGCCGGCTCCCGCAGGCCCCAGGGCTGGAATTCTTTCCCTCCAGTCCAGACATTCCTTGAGCTCTTAGCCTGAGCCAGTGTTTTGCTTCCGCTGGTTGAATTGTTACTGCACATCTGTCTGTGGGAAGCGTCTGCTTGTGACTCCGTGTGTTCTCAGTGACCCTAGGGTAGCATGTTTATTTCATTCTAAACAGACAACAAAGCAGGGTTTGGTTTTAGCCAAAGAAAATGTTTCAGGTGTTTTTTTTTTTTTTAACCCTTGTGTGGGAGGCAACCTACAGACTGGTGGTGACTACAGCATGACAAGTTCCTGTGCTAGCTGCTACGGAGGGTCCTTGGACCAGGGACGAGGGTACCAAGGACCAAACCAGGTATGTTCTTGGGGTTCTGGGGGAACAAGCATAGGAGTTTTTCCTTTAAAAATGCCCGCACGGCAACGATCAGGCTGCTCAAGGAGCGACGCGGTGACTTTCAGACAATAAAGACAGGGTGATGGCAGTGTGCAGGTTTTGCCTTCTCTTCCATTGCAGCCCTCCGGGACCCCTCTGCCCATCAGCTGAGTCTCCTTGCTCTGCATTCACTTCCTGGATTTGCCCTCTCAGGGACAGGCTGATCCCTGGGCAGGACAAGGAGGAGAGGTGGGAACAAGCCCCACGCAGGAAGTGAGAACCTTCCCAGAAAGGTACCTAGCAGGGGGAGTCTTTGCTACTTGGCTCTCACATCTGGGCACTTTGAAAAACTAAGTTCATGACATTCAAAGCTCTTTACACAAACGTTTCTGTTTTGCTTTTGCTTTTAAGAGTACACAGCTGTTAGAGACATCAGCAAGCAGTGACTGTGCTCCAGCACCAGGGTCACTGGATCTCCCTGCTGTCACAGCAACCAGACAGCAGGATGTGACTGTCTCCTTTGGGTGAAGATGCCGGAATGTGAAGGCAGCAGGAAGGAGGCGCAGGACGCAGGGCTGGGAACCTGTGGGAAGCAGTGACATCCTATTCTTCCTAGTCAGCCACAAAGGGTTTGGAGGAGGAGATGGGCCTGCATGGGTTTCTGCCACGTGCAGTAAGTCATGAGCCCGGCCAGCCTGAGATCAAAGCAAGAACAATACACTGCGTGGTGTAGACCAGCCTGAGGGCCAAAGTTTAGCGAGGAAAGAAGAGTATGCAAAGATCACAGAGAACCTCCTCTTCTGCAGCCATGTGACCCTCAGCTTCCCACCCCGCCTCCACTTGGAGAGGTGCGCAGGCACATGGTGCAGTTCCTCTGAAGCCTGTAGATTTGGGCAGGCCTAGCATGCAGCTGACTTTTTTTTTTTTAGAGTGCTCCTAGGGAGTCAAAATACCTTATTCATAGGAATAAGTGATTTTCCTCAATGGACTACAAAGTCATTTCTCCCAGCCTAAAAGAGGGCCAAGTCCAGCCACGCTCAGCTGATTCTGTAGTTCCACATTCATGTTTGTGCGTGGGCTCTGGTGCACCACTGCAGAGGCCATTGAAGAAGTCACTCCTAAAACCCACTCTAATGGCAGCTGGAGAACTGTGTGCCTGCCAGGCCCACGGGGGCTCGTTCCCCAGTCCTAGCCTGAGTTCCCTTGCAGAGGAACTTAGACTAAAGCTCTAGGTGGAATTCTCCCTGGCCCCTCAACTCTGTGCAAACATGTAGGCTGACATTTCCCAAGCAGAACTGGGCAGGACACTTGCAGAGGCTCTGGCAGGAGTCCGCAGCTGTCAGACAGACATGGCGTGTGCAGGATCTTGCCTGCTCGTGCCTCTGTAGAGCACCCTGGGCTCTTGCATTGCACGACCTTGCTGTGGGCAGACAAGAGCAGAGGACAGCAGCTCCAGGGCCTTCCTGCTGGGCCACCATATCACTGTCTCTCCTTAGTCACTCCAGCCCTCCGTAACCACTCAAGGGGACAGAGGCAGCCACGGTTTGAAGGTGACTGGAGAGCTTATTACACTCTTTAAAAGAAGAAAACCTGGCGTCAGCCCGCCTGCCAGCTGCCATGGGGGTTTTTAAGTAGAGAGGCAAGATTTTCTTTGTGCACAGTGCACTGAGGAGTCACGAAAGCATAGCTGTTGACTGTTGTGCTTTAGGTATCGGTCCTTTGTGAATCCCCCTTTTTAGATAAAGGGAAGTGCTGAGCAACACGCTGGTGACCCTGCTTAGTATTTGAAGCCCTACTAGGGAGGGCATTTGAGGTGACCTTCAATGTCTTTGCTGTCAGATGCACAGGTTTGCTAATTGTCTGGGAAAGGCTTCATGCTCGTCTTTGTTCATTGGATGCTGCCACAGCCAACTCATTTCCAAATACCCTTGAGCTACTGGAATCAAAGCCTCATGGAAGGCTATGTTGGCTGTGTCGTGTACTCAGTCACTAAATGAATGTGAGCTAATTGGGCGCTTGAAGTGGGGTCTGGCAATGAATTGTGGTTTTCCTGTCACTCAGCCCTGAGCATGGAGGGATGTGGGTTTGAGTTCAGGAATATCTTTTGAAGCAGTTGCAGCTTATAAGCACACAAGCAAGAAAACCCAAAACCCATGTTCCTAAGAAGGCTGTGAAAAGACACATCCATTCAAAGAATAAGACTGCTAAGTGCACCATGCTGCTGTGCACTGGGAAGAAAAATGCAGGCACTGCTGCTCTTGTTGGCTTGATGCATGGTTAACAGGAGCAGTGGGCTCTGTTTTTGGGCTTTGGATAATAGACTGCCTTCTGTGGCAAACAGAGGTAGAGTGCCTTCGCTCAGCAGCACCCCGGGCTCACAGTGCAGTGGCCAGCCACTGGGGAAGAGATGAGAGGGTGTGCTCACACCACTGGTGGGACCACACCAAGAGAAACACTCGTCCTTTGGCATGGCTTAGTGCATTTTGGAAATCCACCTCATAAGCTCCAAAGCACCTGCCGAATCCACATTTTGATCGCCAAGCTCAGGAAACAGAGGAAGATGAAACAACTGTGGCTCAGGCACTGGAAACACGCTCGGGTGTCAGTAGTCAGAGTCTGCGGTTGCATGAGGCTGGAGGTTGTGCTGGGCAGTTTCCTCTGTCACATGCTGGGCTTGGGATGGTAGCCCATCTGGATGGCCTCACTGAGAGCCAAAAGGTTCTTGTTTGAACATGGATTTGGAAAATGACTTTAAAAAGAAACAAGCAAGAGAGCAAAAAATTCAAGCTGCTGGATTAAGCCGACGCAGAGATGCTACATGTGGACTTCCACTGTCAGTGTCTACTACAGCAATGTCCAAGCGCTCTCTAATGCCGCAGTCCCAGGGTTACTTGCAGCACTTTGCAGCATATGTTTGAGAAGCACAAAGGCCTCAGCCTAGATGTAATGTGCACACAAGTCACAGCACCCTTGATATGACTTCTTCATTATGATTAATCCAGGCATGACAAATCTCAGTTCTAGAAAACAAATTAAGGTTCAGAGCATACAAAAGCTAGTATAAACGATAATGGGAATAATCGCAACCTTATAGAGAAAGAACACTGCACAAATGTTCTTTTTAAATTATTCATCAAGGGCTGGCCAAACAACTCAGCAGATTAAAGTGCCTGCAAGCAGATGCAGGGGCCAAGGGTTCCATCCCTGGGTCTGCTGTGCCAGTCTCCAGGGCATGCTGAGACAACAATTGAGACTGGGCATGGTGGCGTGCGCGTATAATCCAAGCTCTTGGGAGTCTGTAAGCTGGTGGATCATTAAGAGTCAGATCTAGAAGTGAGACCCTGAATACCCTATAGACCCTTCCCTAAAATACTACTACTACTACTAATGATAATAATAATCCATCAAGTTGCGTGTTGAATCCAAAGTATTACTAAAGGGGAGAGGGGTATTTGCAAGGATAGAAAAAACTGCATAGCAATAGTCAGGGAGAGCAGAGGGGGTGCACCGTGAATTTGGAGGAGCTGGGGCTTCATCAAACAAGTGTCGCTGAGAGTGATCACAGCCTGAAGCCTGCTCTGAGAATTTTCAGTAGAGTCATAGGAACCAACTTGAGAGGAGGGAGTTTGTTTCCTACTACTTCTTGGCTTGCTTTTTATTTTAGCCCAGGACAGAAAACAAAAGCACAGCTGGAGTGCTCTCGAAGTGGCCTGGCCTTGGGAGCTGAGCTCTGTCATCTCCAGTGACTCGCACTGCCCAGAAGTCAGAGCCCCGGGCATGCCACCTGGGAGGCCCTTGTTCCCTGTGGCGACCCGGGGCTGTGCCCACATACACACAGGTTGGTGGGGAAAGCTCTGACCTTAGCGAGCGTGGGGACCGCTCAGCCCTTACTGACCACCCCTGAGCCCCAAGACCATGCAGCAGCCAGGCTGCGGGCACCAGGCTGAGACATGGCGGCACTCCCCGGGGCTCCCAGGTCCATAGCAGAGGATGAGGCTGCAGGAAGTGTGAGATGGCCGTGTGGAGGTGGCTGGCAGGTGAGTGGAGGGCAAGCAGGGGTGAAGAGCTTCTTGGGGCGTGTTGCCACACTTGTTCTATCTTATTACTGGTCATTGCTGTTAATCTTTACTGTGTCTAGGATTCATTACTGTCCATAGTTTGGGGTATCCATTGGAAATCCTAGAAGGGATGACTACTGTACATCAGAAAATGGAGAGAGAATAAGGCAGGAAGAAAGAACAGAGGTACTTAGAATGCTTAGAAGAGTAGCTGGAGACCTCTAGACAGTCAGGGTTTGGCCAGGTAGATATTCAGGAAGAAATATTTCAGGCAGAAGAGAAATCCTGCAGAAAGCTAGCAGTGTACCTGGGGTTTGAGGAGCCCTGAGGAGGCCAATGTGTGAGCAGAGTCAGTAGGGACAGGCACGAGTTACCCTGATGTCAGGAAGGGCGCCTGCACGGCTTTGGGCCCCTGAAGGGCTTTGGCTTTGCTCTGCATGCAGAGTAAGGTGGAAGCCAGGGGAGGCTGGAGGTAGAGCAGACGTGGCCAGCCTGGGTTGTCTTTGAGAGGACTGACTTGAACTACTGGCTTGGGCAGAGGCTTTGGGGGCTGGAGGGCCAGCAGAGACTCAGGAGGAGTCCTAGGAATCTCTGCTGTGCTCCAGGCAGTGGGTAACAGCCCACCCCTGGGTGTGTACCAGGGTGGGATCCTCTCAGGGAGTAGTAGCAGGAACTACTGGCCACCACAAGTGCAGTGGGGCTGTACCCGAGCAACTCAGTGTGCTACACACAGGCATCTGGAAAGAGAAAGTGCCTGCTGACTGAGGGGAAGAGTCAGGAGACGGTCACGGCTTGGCACAGGAGAATCAGTAGACTCTCAGATGCGTCTACTCAGAGGACGAGTCTAAGGTCCAGGAGAGAATTCTGAACCAGGGATGAGAGTTAGAGAATTGTACAGGGAAAGGTCAAAAATAACTGTGCCAGGGGATGGGGTGCACCACTCCTATAATCCCAGCACACAGGAGGCTGAGGCGGGAGGATTGTTGTGAGTTTAAGGCCAACTTGGGCTACAAAGTGAGTGCAGGGCCAGCCTGAACAACAGAGTAAGACCCTGTATCAAAAAGAGTGAAAAAGAATTGTGCCCATTTTGAAGGGCTTGAATAAAAATAGCGATTTTTTCCTGTACACGATGGTACCAGAAGTGTTATGCTGACCCATTTGAAAACTTCCCCTTGTGCGTATTCTTCTCCAGATGCTGCTCAGTGCGACAGTGCTACATGAAGACCCCACATTGTGCTTGTGAGGTCGGTGGAACTGCTAGCTGGTGGGAAGAAGGGCATTTCTGGTGGTACAGAAGTAGGAGCTGGAGGGAACACGAGCTCCAGGTGTAGGTTACACCCCACCTGTGCTCTGCTACCAACTCAGCCCCGCCCGTTGGCAGCTATTTATTTTATTCATTTATTTCTCTGCAGAGTTACACTTGGCAATTTCCTCCTCCAGCAAGCCGGCGACCACCTTGCTGTACTCTACCTCACGCTGGATCCTCGGCTTGCTGGGTCCATGGGGACAGCTCGGCACCACCTCAGAGCAGCCCATCCAACTGGATAGAGTGCACCCAGGCCTCCAGCTTGGCCACCTCAGTCTCGTCATCCCCAGGTTTGACATCCAGGAGGATGGAGGACATGGCCAGCAGTGAGGGCTTCTTGGATTTTTTTCCTGCATATTGCCTTAGCCTCTCCTCCCGCAGCCGGGCTGCCTCCTTGTCCTCCTCCTCATTGTACCCAACAGGTCAGTGTCATTGTCCTCATCATCCTCTGCTGGTGTGGCCATCTTCTTGGCTGGGGCAAGCCACGTGCTGGGGCTGTGGGCCTGTGGCTGGGTGAGCTCTTCTCCAGGGTGTTCACGGGGACCCCAGCCTGGAGATGGCCTGCTGCAGATCCTGCACCGCACTTCTCAGGCTCCAGGTCTCCACCTCCAGGGTGGCAATCCGGACAACAAGCCCACTGTGGTCTCCAGCAGGCCCACTGGAGGCCCTAGGGCCGGAGCTTGCAGCCAGAGACTGTGGATGTTCTCTCTGGCTCTTGCATCGTCACAGAGGATCACAATGTCACGCTCTCCCGGCAGGAGGCACCAGCCATAGCCCTCGTCATCTGCTTGGAGAATTTCCTTTCTGCATCATCATCTTGAACTTGTCGAACCAGATTTTCTCATGCACTAGGAAACTGGTGGTCATTTTTTACACCAGCCAAGGACACAGTGACCGACTGGCAGCTATTGTAATGTCATCACACACAAACCCATACTGGTGTCACCCAAGAGACTCAGTTGTCTCCGTGCATCTTCCTTCCCTCCCATTTGCCACTTCTGCTGCAGGAACTATTACGAAGCTTTCAAACTTCATGTTTAAAGTAGGGGAAAGGCTGGCAAACCTAATAATCTCCTCCTGTTTCCTCTTAGAACTGTCAGTGGGAAAACTGTTCTTCCACCTAGCCTTCTAATAAACATGGTGTAGAATGGGAAGTTGGATAAACATCCTGAGGAGCTGCTTCCACGCTCTCCTGGCTATGCCCCTTCCACACCCTCTGCACCCTGTGCCCTTGGGGATCCCCTTCATTCCCGCTGCCTTATGCATCTTTCTGCATTTCTCCTGAGTGACTCGTGTCTCTGGATGATGATGAAATGGAAAGTGCTTTCTTTGTTCTCACCTGGCTTCGTGTTGCGTCCACCAGCAGGGAAACCCTTCGAGGCACTCAGGGAGGGCTGAACGAGCTGTTGCAGAGGAGCCCTCACATGGGGCGACTGTGCACCAGGAGAGGGCCTTCCCCTCAAGGCAGGGTGTGAGCCTGCCTTATTTTTACAGAGGATTTTGGAAGGCAAACAGCACAAAACAAGCAATTTTAAAACCAAAGAGGAGGTTGCCGGGGCATGGATGAGCTCACTTTCTCCACATCTTGGTCAAGTGCTCTGACTGTCATTTGTACCTGCTAACCTCAGGTGCTCTGAAGGAACTCTGCCATCCTGGCCGAGACTGCAGAGAGGCCGAGACAGCACACTGCGCCTTCTGCCCTGAGGGCTGTCTCTGCTGGTGCTGGATGATGGCAGGCTTTTTGCCATCTTGCAGTTGTTCCTCCCCAGGGACAGACACCCCAGGAATAGTCTCTGACTTGATCATTGTTGTTCTGTTTACAGATCTCTGCAGCTTAAGTGCTTGCTCCCAATTTGATTTTAAAATTATAGTTGGGGAGGGTTGGTGGTGAGATAGCTCAGCGGACTAAGCACCTGCTTAGGCCAGTGCAGGGCCGGGGGCTCGATCCTGGCACCAACTGTGGTGCCAGCCCTGCCCCGGGCATGCTGAGTCTGTGACTAAGCCTGGGCATGATCGTGCAAGCCTGTAGCCCCAGTGCTGAGAAGGCTGAAAGCAGGAGGATCTCCATGAGTCCAAGCTGCACAGTAAGACCCCATATCGAATGCATTGAAACAAACAACAAGAACAAAAAACTATACTTGGGGAAAACAAGAGGCCAAGGTCAAGAGGCAAAACTTGGAATGATACATTTGCAGATCTATGTGAAACATTTGGAAGACGATTCACTAAGCCGAGTGGGTGCCGAGCACTGCGTAAAGCCACATGTGTGGGTATGGGAAGCCAATTTCTCTGCAGCGTGGCTGTCTCACAGAATGCAGAATGTGTCACGCCTCGTCTTTAACTCTACAAAGAATGATGAGCATTTCTGCTTACTAATGAAGATGGCAGAAGGTCGGGAGATGGGCTGGTGGTCTGAGCACCGCCTGGCAAGTGCCAGGTCTCGAGGCTGCGGTGATGCGCGCCTGTAATCTCAGCGCTGCGGAGGCTGAGACAGGAGGATCCCTATGAGTCAGAGCTGCACAGTGACATCCTGTGCTGAATAAATAATTAATTAATTACTTAAAAATATGGCAAAGCCATAATAAAATAAAATAAAGATAATTCAAAATTCATAGTGTTTTTCCACTTTGAAAGCACAATTTTTGTGATATTTTAAATTTAGAAGGCTGACATTATTTTAAACTTTGTATTATGATGACATTGTATTATAATCACACCACTGCAGTCTTTAAAATTGAATTTTCCCATGATGTAGTCATAATACCCAATGCAGAGAACGTCCCATCAGCTTGATACCAAAAGTAATTAAAATGGTGCATTGTATCTGGCCCCACAAGCTTAAAGGATAGCCAGGCTATCCTTTAAGGACTCGTGACGCTCCCAGTCCTAGTACGACCAGGCTAACCCCACCCGACCACTGTTTTCAGACCCTCAAGAAGGCAGCACAAACCTGGAGGGCCGCACACGGAGCCTCTTTGCTGTGCGCCTTTGTAGCTTCATGCGCATGGGAGCCCAGGACCCACATGTGCTCAGTGCAGTCCACCTGCTGGTTCCTTCACCTTCCTCCCTTAAATATGATCCGTCTCTGGTGTGCTGTGTCTTGGCAAGAAGCGCTTCCACCATCAGGTCCTTGAGCAGTGTCTCTCCCACCAGCCCCTGGCCAGCACCCAGTCCACCCCCAAATCGTGCTAACTGCGTCCCAGGGCTTCTCCCCAGCTTCCTCCTTCCCACTCCAGTCTGGACCAAGGGAGTCACAAGTGCAGACCGGATCCTGGGACACACTCCTGGAACTGGAGCACGTGTCCTGCGGGAGGCTGTGACTCCTCAGAACCTCCGCACGCTGTGTACCGCTGACCTCAGAGCCACTGTCCACGCACTGCCCCTTCCCTGGAGCAATCACTGGCTGAAGCCTCCACCCTTCATCAGGGTCCATCTGAAATACAGTCTACTGTTCCCTCCACCATGATGGACACCACACGCACATGCGTGTCTATAGGCATGAGTGTGTCGTTAAATTAATTACATCCCCCACATATATGTATAATTAAATGTAAATTATAGTCTGTGTATAATTAAATGTGTTGCATTATATGTATATATTTATATGCATAACTTAATGTAATTAAATTACATTCATATATGCATTTGTATGTGTATATAATTAAATATATCACATTGCACATACACATTGTCATAATTTAGTACTTAATTGCCTTGAAACTCTTCGAATTTACTGTTCTGCACTTGTCTTAGCACACAGTTGCAGTACGCGATGACCACACGCCCAGCAGGGAGCCAGTACATGCCCATAGCATGACTTAATCCTTCTTAAACTTTATCCCCACCTCTCGGTTCCCTTCCCATTTGCAAAAGATCACCTTGTCTTCTAGCATCTACCGTTTGTTTTGGTCCTTCACTTATTTATATTTTGGTTTCCTTTTTTGTTTATTTGTTTGTATGTGTCTTGTTTTACTTTTTTTGAGACAGGACCCTGCATGTAGTCCCTGCTGGCCTCAAGCTTTTAGCAATCCTCCTTCTTATAGGCACACACCACAGTGTAAGAGAAATCATGAGACAGCCCCACTTTGTGTCTGATTTCACTTATCATTAGGGTTTCAGGTTGCATTTACTTCTTTACAAATGATGCAAACAGACCTAGAATAGTTAGAGCAATCCTGGGCAATAAGCACAAAGTAGGATTTCATGGCCCTGAATTTCAAGTCACACTACAAAGCTACAGTGATAAAATCAGCATGGCACTGGCACAAACACAGACACGTGGCTCAATGGAACAGGACAGAGGATGCAGAAATAATCCCAGGCTCTTGCAGCCATCTGATCTTTGACAAAGGAACCAAAAACATCTGCTGGAGGACAGACACCAGACCTCATGCACACGCAGAAGGCTGAATCTGGACCAGGATCTCGCATAATACACTCTGCATTTTGACTCAGAACTTTTGTCCCGTGCGTGTGCGCGTGCACGTGCGCGTGCGTGTGCGCGTGCCTGTGAGTTATTCAACATGAAAGCTTAGACAGCATGGACTGATCGCCCTGCCCCTGCCCAGCCGAGGGCACAGGGTAGCGATGCCTGTCTCCCGGTGTCTCCCGGAACCTACTACTGCCGCGTTTGGAGCCCTCGCGGTGTGCACTCCACGCACGTGTGAGCTCAGTGAGATTCAGCGCTGCACGAGTACTGGGAGACACGCATGGCCGCTACTCGTGCTGGGTCCTCTCCCACCCCGTGCCTTTGGGCAGTGTAGCAGCCCCTTCTTGCCCTCACAGCACCCAGCACAAAGCGCCCTTGTGCCCACAGGATGTACTTAGGGTACTGTACTCAATGCATTCATAGCCATCTGCTAGAAACCACTAGTGTGCGAATTATGGCTAAGCTGAAATTTGTCTTCTCTGAGCCGTGTTGGAGAATGAATGCCTCTCGGTGTGAGGCAGAGCGGCATTCCATCTAGAGCTTCTAGCCTGGAGAGCCGAAGAACAAACGCACGAAGTGCTCATGACTTATTTAGGTTAACCTTAACGTTAACAGCACATGCATAATTAAACTTGCAGCCCTGAGTTAAATAAATAAATGATTAGCTTGGGCCAGAATGGCCACCTTAGCAGCACCATCTTCTTTGCCATTCGCTTGGGAGAGGGCACTACCCAGTTGTTGAAGTTTAGCTACAGATGATTCCTGCTAGAAGTGTGAGAGACAAATAACAATCACAACTAAACAATGATAGCAACACAAGTGCAGACGGCACCTGCTGAGTTCATCCCGTGAGCTGGTGTGCGCAGCTCTCTCCAGGCCTCTATTGCAGGGGTACCTTTATGACCTGATTTTATAAGTTTGGCTGAGATGCGGCCGGCTGAAATCAGTCATCCATTTGGTAACTGACTGAGCTGGGCCCTGACTCCTCCATGCCTCCCCCATTGGACCATGTTGACTATCACGTGCTTCCTTGGTCACCAAGGAGGGCACTGGGACAGTGCATGAAGAGCAGACCCCTGCCCTATCTCCCTAAGCACACAAGAGCTCTGATGCAGAGCTTCCTAAAAGGTGGAGTGGGAGGACTGTGTGCTACTGATGCTTCCATGCAGTGGCTGCCACGTGCGTCCCTGACATAGTGTGGCTGGCTGCCAGTCCCAACAGCACTGCCTGCGGGTCCTCTGGCAAGTGGCAGGGAAGACAGGGAGATGCGCTTCATCAGCAGTGCAGACACTGCTACAGACACTGGTAGATGGGTCTCCTTCCATCCCAGGGGAAGAGGGACAAGAGGAAGCCTGTGGTCTCCTGTCAGGCAGAGGGTCCCCTAGGCAGCTCAGATCCATCGATCAGGTGCAAGCCACCATAGGCACAGGGACCAGGAGAGAGTCACAAGTCAGGGTAGCTTGAAGCTGGAGGAGCTGAGGGGCAGGGGCTTGGGAGGGAGAGGAAGAGTCACCCTCCAGGATGATTCACATCCTGGGGAGTTGAGGCAAGTGGCGGGGCCGTCCTCCTCTACGTGTTAGACCAGCAGCTCTGAGTGGAGTCCAAACTGTTCTGGGAGTGCCTGTGCCCCAACGCCCTGCTCTGCACTGTCCCTTGGCAGGGTCCCTGCTGCCTCAGGAAGAATGATTTTATCCTGAAACAAAACTATCTGGTCCCCCAGGAGAAACAGCATGGTTGTTCTTGCATGGCCTTTGGATACCCTGAGGCTGTCTTCTGCTGCGAAGTGCACAGCCCAGCCCTGTCCCCTCTTGGCTGGTACAGCTATTTGGGGTCCAAACACAGCATATAGAGTACCCCTCACCCAGGCCTGGGAGCACCTAGTAGTCTGCTCTGGGCTCAAGGGTGGCACCTTTCTTGGCGCTGGCTGGGAAACAAGTCCCCCTTTGCGACACATGGGAGCAGGGCCCCCCTCAGCATCCTGTCTCTTACTTGGCTGACTCCCAGGCAGAGGCTAGGAGCTGTGTCCCCATGCAGACCCTGCCACTGGGCCACTGTCTACACTGGGCTGTGTAACACCACATCATGTATCTTCGTCCTTCTCCATGTTAAACCTGCCCACCACCCCCACAGAGGTCTACCATTTCTGATTCAGACAAACCACTGACCATGGTAGTGACATTTCACTGATTGCTATTTCAGAGAACAAATACACAGATTTCAACTGTAGCGACTCTTGTAATATCCAGCTGTGAAGATTGAAGAAAATGGAAGACCTGTTGTAGACACCCATTCAGCCCTTCCAGTGTGTGTTCAGTCCACCTAAAAGTGCCAGCAAGTGGAGGCTGAAATGAAACAGCAACACAGCTTTTGCACAGGAGGCAGCTCTGGCATCTCCAGCTATAGACAGGATTGGATTGAAAGGCCAGGAGTGATGGGTGACACTGGCCTGTCCCCAATGGGTTGTCAGCTTCAGACACAGTGCACGCTTTTTGCTGTGTGTTTAAGCAAAAGACAGCACAATACCAACAACATGCAAGTGTAGGGCAAAGCCAAACTCAGCCCTGGTGCCTTCTGTGCTCCAGGAATCCTTGAAGGAAGAGTTTGTGGCTCTGGCTGCAGCTTGGATCCCAGCCTCCCTGGCTCTAGGGCTCTGTGCATACCTCTCTGTCGCGCGCAACCTTGCCAGCAAGGAAGACGCAACAACCAGTTCTCCTCTCTGCAGTTTATTTAGCCCCTTAACAATCTGGATTTTTTCTTTCTTTCTTTTTTTGTTCTCTTTGTTCTCTAAGTCCGCTCATAGCTAAAATACCTGTGGGCCTCCAACCGCGGGGAGCCACGTGTGCACTACTGATAGGTCCGGGTACGCAGAAGCAATGCCATAGTCTTAGCCTTAGCCAAATGAGAAGTTGCTTGCTACGGGGAGCACTCACCCCCAGTGGGGGGGGGTGGAAGGCGGAAGCCAGTGCCGTCTTTAAGGTGCGGCTGTGCAGCAGCTCTCCACAGTTCCCCCTTTTTGTTTTTAGCAGCAGGCAAGAACAGAGGCCTGATCCCTGTTGTGCAAAGATGCAAGCCAGCTCTTACCCAGTGCTATCTACCCAGGGAGTGCCAGTGCTGTCCGATGCCCTTTTTTCACAGGGGTGGGAAGGAAGGCATCAAACCCACATGTAATCAGGCGTGCTCTACTTGGATTCTAGCTTGGCCTCTCTGGTTTCCAAGTGTAGTGCTTTGCCTCACATCCTGTGTCAGAAACTATTTGTGTAAGGTGGCCAGCCAAACACCAGGGGACTGTCCCGCCTTAATGGCTGTAAAGGCTTGGACCAACATAGCGGTGTCGCGACGCTGGAGAAACCTAATACGGCAGATGCACCAAAGGCAGACCACGGATATCAGCACCATCAGGCCAGCTAGAGCTCCCATGCCCGCCCACTCTTTCATGTGATTTATGGCGATGGACATCCAGGAAGCCAATCCTTCTGTCAGCCCAACGTCCACTCTGGTCAAGTTCACAGTCACAATGGCCATTCTCAGCTGGTACATAAGGCTGTCAAATTCTCTGGTCCAATTACCTAAAAGATAGCTGGACAATTGCTTAGACAAATTTGCTGCATGAGTGAAGTTTTGATATTGTATGCTGGTTACACATAGCCCTGGGAATTTCCATTTACAACCAAGCTGGGCAAGCTGCCACAGAACATCAATTTGTTCTTGGACTAAATCAATCCTTTGATTAACCACCATTAACCCTCCTTTTAGCTGAGCATTAATGCCACTTTGTGTGTCAAGGGCTTGTGCCACGGTGGCAGACAAGTTATTCAGGGTCTGAGCTGTTTGGATGGTTTGGGTCATGGCTATGGCAGCGGTGGTGACACTAACCACGGCCAAAGAGACAGCCGTTACTATAGCTGTAGTAATCTCAAAATCTCTCTTGTGTCTAAAGAGAGTCATAGCTTTAGGAGCATCAACAGGCAAGGGTACCCAACGTGGCATGTGGGCAACTACTGCATAGCTAAATTGACTAGCATTCCAACATTGGGTATAGTAGCATGTATCATTAGAACAGAGAGAAGGATCATTTTCACTTACTATAAAACATAAAAGGTGGATAGACACATAGAGGAGTAGGATCCACGGTGCCATCTTTCATATTTTTTGGTGGTCCTCCCGTGTTATTAATCTGGTGGACCCCAAACAGAGCCCCACCAAGCGCTACCAAGGGCTCCGCATTCATACAGCTACCATTCACCCCACACAACAACCAATTATCCCAGGGATTACCCACCACTTCGGGTGGGGACCAAAAAACAGTGATGCCAGGCAGATTGGCCAGAAGGCCCTGAGGCACTTGCATTCCTAGGGGGACGGGGGAGAAGGAAAAGAAGCTTGTATTTCCTGCCCATGCTGTTGCCCGAGATTGGCACCCGGTCCAAGGCCAATGCTCCCCCCACTCTTGCCCCACACAATACGGGGCCCATTTTGGCTGGGGGGGAACCCCTTCCTCGTTTGGTGCTGTCGGAAGGGGCCACCAGCCCGAGAACCATGTGCCATTAAATCGTTGTATTTGACTCTTTGCATGCGGCCGTTTATACCACGCTGCAAAATGGTTTGTAATACTTATGCAAGGGGTATCAGAGCGATTAAATTGAAAACAAAGAGTGCCTGATAACACAAAGGTTCGGTTCTCACTCAAAGGGGCCTGCTCTGGGTCCAGGGGGAGGAAAGGGAGATTGAAGGTCCTATTAGTAGTAAACAAGCGTGGAAACAACCTGGCATCATGGCGAGCCGGCATTGGTCTCGGGAAGACTGACAGGATCCCCCATCTCGCCTCCATCATCCCTTGGCGCAGCATCAGGAGCACTTGGAAGAATATCAGCAATGCTTTCTTTCCCATGGTTGGTGTCTTGTACATATTGGGCTTTTCTGGTCAGGCGTTCAGGTACCCACACCGGATCCTGTTGGTCCTGTGGGAAAACACAAACAGATCCTCGTGCCCAAGTTAGCACGGGATCAGGCCCTCGCCAGAGGCCTGTCAAGATGTCTTTCCATTTTACCATGCCTTTGGAGGCACCACTGGGCTCATAATGCCTGTCAGCTGCGGAACGCCCTTGGGCGTCCAAATTTAAAAAATTAATGGTGAATAGGGCTAGAGAAAGTCTCTCCTTTGGGGTCCGGCCGTGGCCTATTCCCCCTTTTTGTTTTTGTAAGCATTTCTTTAGAGTGTGATGGGCACGTTTTATAATGTTTTGGCCTTGGGGGTTATATGGCAGGCCATGGATAAGCTGGATCTCTATCTGGCGACAGAAAGAGGTAAGTCTTTGACCCGTATAAGCAGGTCTATTATCTGTTTTGAGTTGGAGTGGCTTTCCCCAAGCCGCCCAGGCTTCTAAGCAATGGGCAATGACATTGTGTGCCTTTTCTCCAGACATGGCTGAAGCATGTAGGATCCCTGAACAGGTATCCACTGACACATGAACGTACCGAAGAGTCCCAAACTCTGAAATGTGTGTTACATCCATTTGCCAAACTTTTAAAGGGAGAAGGCCCCGAGGATTTATTCCAAAACTCGGGGGGGTTTGATGGGTAATACATTGGGGACACTCGAGTACAATTTGTCGAGCATCAGCGCGAGAGAGGGAAAACTTTTGTTGTAGGGCCCTAGAATTTACATGAAATGACTCATGGAACTCTCTTGTGAGCCTAAAAAGGCCCATTTCTGCCAAGTCCATGTATCTACTGTGGCATTGCCCTCGCTCAATGGTCCGGGCAAGCCAGTATGAGCCCTGATATGCTGTGGGAAGAAGCAGGAAGTTCTATGTTGGATTAGCTGTTGTAGCTGTCCAAACAAGGCACAGACAGGGCTGGACTCCTTTATGGGTCCTGCGACCTCTAGGATCTTGAGTGTATTAACCACATAAGCAGAATCTGAGAGCAAGTTAAATGGGAATGGGCATGCCTTAAAGACTTCAATAACTATTTGTAGCTCAACCATCTGTGCCGTACCAGGATGGAACTGATGCTGTACTGGTTGCTGGGTCCCTATCATATATGCTCCACACCCAGTCTTGGAGCCATCTGTAAATATATTTACAGCTTTGGGGATAGGTTGGGATGCTGCGATTTTTGGATATACTACTGGGTGTTCTTTAAAAAATGTCATTAAGGGCTGGTGAGGATAATGATTATCCAGAGCTCCAGCGAAGCTGCAGCGCAACACGGCCCAATCATCGATGGTTGCGCACAAAGTGGAGATCTGATGGGCAGTATAAGGCACAATGACAGAGGCAGGAGCAAGCCCAAAAAACTGGATGGCCAGTTGTATTCCAGTCAATGCTAGTGTAGCCCCAGCGGCAGGATAATATTCAATAGACTTGACTGGTGATATTTTTGGGTGAATCCACAACAGTGGTCCCTCTTGCCACAAAAGTCCCATAGGCTGGCGAGAGGTTGGCAGGATGCATAAAATGATGTCTTTGTTTTCTTGTATTCTATGTAGGAAAGCATCTTGTAGTCGCTCCTCTACCAGCTGTAAAGCTTTTCTCGCCTCTTTATCTAATTGTCTTGGGGAATCTAAAGCTGAATCCCCATGCAGGATATCATAAAGGGGCTTTAATTCGTAGCTGGCCAATTTTAAATACCCTCTAATCCAATTAATATCTCCTAATAACTTTTGAAAATCATTTAAGGTGGTTAAGTCATCTTTTCTTAATTCTATTTTTTTTTTTTTTTGGACTTACCTTCTCAGGGGTAATCCTATCCCCTAAATACTCTGTCACCTTATCTGTTTGGACCTTTTCAGGGGCTATGAATAGTCCCTTTTCTTTAAGTGTTGTTATTAAGACTGAGTAGGCAGATTCTACATCTTTTTTGTCCCTAGCTGTTAGTAAGACGTCATCCATGTAGAGGATGCATCTGACTTTGGCATGATTTTGTCTGATGGGCTCCAAGGCGTGTCCTACAAAAATCTGACACATGGTGGGACTATTGGCCATCCCCTGAGGCAATACAGTCCACTCATATCTCTGATCTGGCTCCTCATGGTTACATGAAGGGACAGTAAATGCAAACCTTTTCGTATCTTGAGCGCATACCAGGATAGAGAAAAAACAATCTTTGATATCAATTACAATTACATGCCAAGAGGCTGGGAGCATAGATAAGAGGGGCAGGCCCTGTTGTACAGGGCCCATGGCCTGCATCTGGTTATTGATGGCTCTCAAGTCATGAAGCAGACGCCATTTTCCTGATTTCTTTTTTATGACGAATATAGGTTTATTCCAGGGGGAAACTGAGGGCTTAATATGTCCTAATTATAACTGTTCTTTTACCAATGTTTTAGCTGCATCCAACTTTTCAGAGGAGAGAGGCCACTGGGGAACCCACACAGGCTCCTCTGTTTTCCATGTTATGGGAATCCCCTCCCCAGTGGCCCCTAGGAAAAACCCAACCCCAGCCTAGGAGCCCTCTGACGCACCTGTATGGGTTGCTTTTGGCCCTGTAAATATTTTCCCAGGCCGTGGCTGGGATGATATCCCATGTCCTTCATCAGCTTGGCAGATATGGAAGAGTATTCATTACTCAAGATGAATCCCATGTCTTTTAGCAAATCTCGTCCCCACAATGATATTGGGAGCTCTAATACATAAGGCTGCATTAGGCCAGAATGTCCTTCTTCATCTCTCCACTGTAATTGTCTGGCACTCATATCTGGAGCCCTGGCATAGCCTAAACCCTGTAGAGTCTGGGAGGACATCTGAATAGGCCAGCCTGATGGCCAATCCTTTTTTGCTACTGTGCTCTTATCAGCTCCAGTATCTAGTAATCCCAAAATGGCTTTGTTGTCCATCTCTAGCTTTAGGACTGGCCTTTGATCTAAGTCTAAGGATAGGAATGTCAGGCTTGTGCCAGTGGAACCAAAACCTCCCTCCCCTCTTTCTTTAGTTGTAGCAGCAAAATGGTCATGGAGACTGGGCAGTATTATCAACTGGGCTATTTTTTCTCCTGGGGAAATAGCAGTTATGCCTTTTGGGGATTCTGCCATTATTTTTATGCTTTCTGTATAATCAGGGTCAATTACTCTGGGGTGGATACGTAAGCCTCTCAAGGTTATAGAAGATCTCCCTATCAGCAGACCTACAGTGCCAGGGTCAAGGGGTCCTTTGAAATCTGTCTCTATCAGTTGGACCCCCATCTGGGGAGTTAGTATGAGGCTGGAGGTGGCACGGAGGTCCAATCCTGCCGAGCTTGCAGTGGCTCTCCGTGGCTCATGGGAGGCCGGAGAGATGGCCATTGTTCCAGGTGTTGCCCCCAGCCTGGCTCTCCATTGCCCCATATATTTGTGGGCCCTGAGGTCGGGGGCCCCACGGTCCGCTTTTTGGACCAGATCCCGAGGTGTTTGGGGGCAAAGGTTGACCATTAACATCCTTTACGGAGCGGCATTCCCTGGCCCAGTGCTTTCCCTTCTTGCATCTAGGGCACAACCCCGGTTGGGCAGGGTGCTGCCTCAGGGGGTCTGCTTTACTGCTCTTTTCGGGGCAGTTGCGCCTTATATGTCCCTGTTTTCCACATTTAAAACAAGTACCTGGGGTTCCTGGGGTTCCTTGCCCCCCTTTTTTATTTTGAGTTAGTTGTACTACTGCAGCCGCCAGACCAGCGTTAGTCAGCGGCCTCCTAACTCGCTACAGACTTTCATCCAAGCCTCTAATCTTTATTTTTATAGGGACCAATGGCTGCATGGCATTCCTTTGTGCATTGTTCATAACCAAGCTGTTTCACCCGGGGCACTGCAGCATCTGCATCCCCGAGAATCTTTCCTGCTGCCTCTACCAGTCTAGCAACAAAATCAGAGAATGGCTCTGTAGGTCCCTGAATAATCTTTGTGAGGCTGCCTGTCGCTTCTCCCCTATTTGGGAGGGACTTCCAGGCCCTGATGCCAATCTTGTTAACTTGTCCATAGACCTCAGGTGGGTAGCCCGTCTGCTGATTGACGAAGCGTCCCTGACCCAGCAACATATCTTTGTCCCACGCCTGGCGGCCTGCAGTGTAATTAGCTGCAGCCTCCTCGGAGGCGTATTCGATCTGATAGGTCCTCCCGTCTAGGTATTGACCAGGACTAAGACACGCTCGAGCTATGCCAGTCCATTCTTGAGGTGTTAAGCAATGTCTGCCGAGAGCCTCTACTTGGGCAATGGTAAAGGAAGCTGTAGTACCCTAAGTTCTAACTGATTCGGCCAAGGACTTTATCACCTTAAAATCTAAAGGCTCTTGATATCGATTACCCTGGGCATCCTGAAAAACAGGAAGGGCTAGGGGGAATTCCACTCTCAATGTTCTCCATACTTCTGGATTAAAGGCACGCCCTGAGGGTCCCCCCCCCACCATCCTTGTAAGGCGGAGGCGCCCTGGGCCCCACCCTGCACTTTAGGGAGGGGTAACATGGTTCCTCCAAATCTGGTATTTTTCTCTCCCTTTGACTCTTTTTCTTTCTTATTTTTAGCTTCTCGATGGCCACAACAAGCCCTGCGTCGTCCTCCTCTGAGTCTGTAGACTCAGGAGATGACCTGGAGGAGTCTGGCTCAGGGAGGGCGGGGTATAAGCCCGTTCCTCCCCTCTTGCTGCCTGTTTTTAACCCCTTCTCACTCTCAGCCTTTTCGAATCTTTCCTCGTGTAGTTGTTCTAAAGCTATCTGTCCGCTCTCCACCGCCTCACTGCAACGCCGATCCTCTAAGCAGCCCCGAATCAGCTTCCAAATTGGTCTGACTCCAGCTCTAAGAGTTCCCTGTTCATGAGCAAAATCTAGGTCTCTCCCCAGCTTATCCCAAGAGATTCCCAGACACAGCAAACCAGGGGGTCACCACGTCACACTCTTCTAAGAATTTTTCCAAGGTCCTTTTACTCAATTTTAGTTTTCTAGCATGTAATAGCTCCCGTAGAGCCAAAAATATTGGGTGCGAAGAGGAAGCACCCATTGTGAAGATTTACTTCCACTTTCTCCCTCGCTCGTCAGCGAGCCCCTGCTCTTCCTTCTACAGTGAGAGCAAGTAATTCCCCGCTCTTGTCGCGGTTCCCCCGATTTACCCGTGGACTTACCAGTATACTGCCTGACTGCGGAGAGTTCTGAACTGTCGCCGACCGCACCCGCAGGAACGCCGAGTTCCCCGTACGGGCCACCACTTGTCGCGCGCAACCTTGCCAGCAAGGAAGACGCAACAACCAGTTCTTCTCTCTGCAGTTTATTTAGCCCCTTAACAATCTGGATTTTTTCTTTCTTTCTTTTTTTGTTCTCTAAGCCCGCTCATAACTAAAATACCTGTGGGCCTCCAACCGCGGGGAGCCACGTGTGCACTACCGATAGGTCCGGTCCGCGGCAGCAATGCCATAGTCTTAGCCTTAGCCAAATGAGAAGTTGCTTGCTATGGAGAGCACTCACCCCCCGGGGGTGGGGTGGGGGGGTGGAAGGCAGAAGCCAGCGCCGTCTTTAAGGTGCGGCTGTGCGCAGCTCTCCACACCTCTCCCTCACAGAGCTGTCCTGGAACCCCTGGTCCACTGGCTGCTGTGGGCCAGTGTTGCTCACCTCAGCTCCTGACTGTGCCTCTAAGCTGAAGAGCCACAGAGTGGAGCCCCCGTCTGTCCTCCCCCGAGCTTGTTAATATATCAGACAGGCTGACGCTCCTACTGAGCAGCTGCACACAGTAGCCTCTGTTGCATCCCGGCCTAGGCCCATCCCAGGATGTGCCCGGCACTAATACCCCTCAGGTGATGGCACCCAGTCAAGGGCCAGCATCTCCTGTACCTTCTGGTGCTTTGTAGCATTGCAGAGCCCCTGGGAGGTGTGTGCACTGCTGGCCCAGCACCATGGCTGCCTAAAATAGCTCCTCACATGAGGCCAGTGGACCAGCTGTTGCCACACTGGGGGGTGGGGAGGGATTTTCCAAGTTCATTTGAAAGTTGGAGTTAATATTGTTGGATGACACCAAGCCTCTCCTTTTATTGGTCCTTTTCAACTAAGTCAGGCCAACAAATAGCTCACAGACCCAATCCAGCTTGGGGCCTGTTTGTGTAAGTTTTATGGTTTTCTTGTTTGTGTAAATAAAGTTTTACAGTTTTCCTGTTTGTGTAAATAAAGTTTTATTGCAACATAGTCATTTGATTATGTACTGTCCTTTATTGAGGCTTTCACATTACAGAGCAAAGTTGAGTGATTACAACAGAGATTTAAGTAGCCTGGGACATCTGGCTCTTTTCAGAAAGCTCACCAGTTCTTGAGCAGTGTCACTGATTTTGGGTCTGTACCTTTAGGGCTGCAGGTGTTACAGTCTGCTATTGGTTGCTGCAATGTGTAAAGGTAAGAAATTTATTTTGCCTCCTGGTTCCTGCAGTCTGAAATTCTGGAGCTGGCTCTGACTACATGCTGCTTCCTATGGGGTGGAAAAGCAGAGGGGACAGATCAGGGTGAACAAAGAAGGGAAAGAGAGGGGGGCATGTGGCTTAGTAAATAGCTAGCTCCTAGAATGCACCCGCCACCTAACAGAGACAGGAACCTGTGGCCGTGGAACTGTCACGACCCAGGCTCCTCCCAAAGGCCTCACATCTCACCTCTGCCACTTTGGGAATCAAATTTTAGCATGAGTTTTGATGAGGACTTAGGACCAAGCCATCCCAACCGGAAGCCCTCAGCTGGGAGCCCCAAGGATGAGCTCAGTGCCTCAGGAGTTTTCTACATAATGTTTTTAAATCTCTGACTGATTTCCTTATTTTCCTCCTTGGTGTTTTAACTTTATTTATCAGGATTCATTAGCTTCTTGGTTCTCTAGGTTGATGTTTTTGTCAGTTCTGGAAAATTATCAGCAGTTACATGGCAGGTGGTATTCTCACCAGCTTTCTACAACTCTACATAGTGCAACTTAGAGTTTTTTTTTTTTTTTTTTTTTTTTTTTTTTGTGGAACCAGGAATCGAACTCAGGCCCTTGTGCTTGCCAGGGAAGCGCTTATTCCACTGAGCCATATCCCTGGCCTCTAGATTTTTCTCACTCTATTTTACATTTTCACCTAGTTGAAATCTGGACAAATTTGGGGGCCTATCTCCAGTTCATTACTTTCTCCTCATCAAAGTCTTAATCAGAGTGCCGGGCGTGGTGGTGCATGCCTGTAATCCCAGCACTTGGGAGGCTGAGGCAGGAGGATTGTTGTGAGTTCGAGACCAGCCTGAGCTACAAAGTGAGCTTGAGACCAGTTTGAACTGCACAGTGAGACCCTGTCTCAAAAAGACAAAAAAAAAAAAAAAAGAACTAAAGCTTATTCGAGCAGGGGAGATGGCTCAGTGGAATAAATGCTTCCCTGGAAAGTGCAAGGGCCTGAGTTCAATCCCTGGTTCTGGAAAAAAAAAAAAATAGAAAGTCTTAATCAGTTACACAATACATATTGAATTTTTATTTTAATTATATGTTTAATTTCTAAAAATTCTTATTGGTTCTTAGTCCAGTCTGTTAGATTTCTCCCCTAATCTTTCCGTTAGTATTATTCCCTTTCATGTAACATGCCGCAGCTATGCAGCCTAGTCCTGCTCTGATTCTCATGTGGTCTACTCCCCAAAGGCTACGTATAGCTGGCTCATCTTCCAGGATGACAGCATCCAGGGGTGGGGGACCTTTAGGGTGCGATGCCCGGTAGCAGCTGGTTAAGTCACTGGGGACAATGTCCTCAGAAAAAACTAATGCTGGTCTCAAGGCATTAGTTCCATGGGCAGGAGTTGTCATACAAAGGACACAACTGGTGCCTGCCCCTTTTCTGCTGTCCTGTCGTCATGTGAGCATTATATGTCACCTTTGGGATGTGCCTGCTGGAAGGTCCTGACCTGAGCCAAGTGACACCAGCACCACACCTTCGGGATTTCAGAAGCATCAGCTAAGAAAATGTCTTTTATTTATATATTAACTTGCTGGCCAGATAGCTCAGTGGACTAAAGTGCCTGCGTAGGCAGAGCTCAGGGACCGGGCTTTGATCCCCCGTATACTATGCTGGCCCTGCCCCCGGGGCGCGCTGAGACTGCAGTTGTGACTGGGCGTGGTGGCACACGCATGTAATCCCAGCCCTTGGGAGGCTGAAACAGAAGGATCACTACAAGTCTGGTCTGTGCAGTGAGACCCTGTAGACCCTGTCCTACATGCATACAAAAAGACTCACTATATATTAACCACATTAAACAACTGATTATAGGGGCAGAAAACAGACAAATACAAATACAATGCCCACTGTCGGATAATTCAGTGTCAAATATCTTATTCCTGATTAACTAACTTTTGTGCTGCTGCTTCTTGTTCGCAGGCCGTATTCCTTCTCAAATTTTGTGAATTTTGACTGTGGAGCTTTAGCTGCAAGAGAGCCCTTTGAGACCTCGCTTGCAGGGGGAGGGGCAGGTAGGGAGACGGGAGGAGCCGTGTTCGCTTCCACCGGCCCTTGGGTGCCCAGCTACAGGTGGGGACATTCTGACCATGCTGCTTTACCCTGTAACTTTTATGTTTTACACACAAAACTCTTTAGCGACTTTTGTGTGACATGAAAATAGTTTAAATGTGAGTCTATTTTATGCTAACATTTCATAGCTTGAGACTGAACCAAAAGTCTATGGTGGCTGCTCTACTTATATTAGATGGTCAGTAAGGACATTAGAGGAAGCCGAGAAGTGTCAGGAGTGAGGAATCTTGATTTGCCAACTTCAGTCCAGCTTGGGGTGTGCCTGACAGCTTTCTATTTAAGTAGTGGAGAAGGCGTCGTTCCAGTTGCATTTTCTTACCAGGACGATCATTCCTCTTCTGAGATGTGAGGCTTAGGGTACATTCTTTCTCTTTCTTTCTGTTCTGCGGCCACTGGACATCAGTTAAGATGCACTGCATTCTTCAGTGTAATCTGTCCCAGTGGATCTAATCAAAAGAGTCCACTCAGAAAACCACAAGGGAGGAAACAGAGCCCCTCAGGGAGGGGTGGCGAGGGGTCCAGCTGAGGAGGGTGAAGGCCATGCGGCAATGACGCTGCTGTCACTCCGTGCCACTCTCGGCGGTTTGAGCTGCGGCCAACAGAAATACAAAGCTAGGCTGGAATGGATGCTCACTGTGGCTTGCACACAAGGTTCTAAGCTTCACACATGAGCTGGGGTCCGGGGCCAGTGCCCGTCTTGAAGTGGCGCTGCACACTGCTGGCTCCAGGGAAAGGCAGGGCTGGCCATGACCCTTGCTGAGGGACTGTGGTGTACAGGGGCTTTTTATTAAGTTACCGAAGTCTCCACAAATGGATCTGGAGTAATTTGCTTCACTGCAGCCTGAACGGAAGCTCCTTGGAGCAAACATGGGGCCCAGTTTCCAGGCAGGAGGTACTGGGAGGGGCCTGGACTCTGGGGAAGAATTGCCTGGAAGAACCCAAGGCCGCAGACCCAGCAAGGCCAGGGAAGCTTTGAATTCGCCCACTGCATTTCACAGAGCAGAAAGACGATGCGTTTTTCACTCCTTCAACAGGCAGCTTTAGGCGGGCACGCACCACTCCCGACTGCAGGGCCAGGCGCTGTGCTCTGCGGGGCTGGAATAGCGTTGCTGCCTATGACAAGCTGGGCAGGCTCAAGCGCTGCTAAGGTTCACTGTGCCAGCAACTTCCTACCTGAGAGAACTGACAAACAGAACCTGCGGTCTCCCCTACCACGTAGTGATCACAATGCCTATCACTTCCGGATCACAGGAAGTTGGAAAATGCCCCAGTGCCCCAGTATGCAGCAAATGGCAGTTATTTCACTTGACTGTCACTGTTGGAGTTCTGGGACTAACCTTGGCTATCAGTGTATCTGAAACACCCTGCACTCAGTAATTGGTCCATGAATGCCTATCCCACAAGAGGACAGTATGCCCAGGTGTCGAATGAGTCAATACTGGAAGGGCTGGGGAAAAGGTGTGTGGCTGTCCCACCGAGGCAGCTTCCACAGAGCTGTCCTGGCTGATGACCCCGTGGGGCACCCAGCTGCTCCAAGGGCGTCTGCTGGAGCCCCAGGCATCCGGGTCAGCAGCCCTCCCTTCCTTCTGTGTTTATTGCCTGTGTGGGGGTGAGAGGGATTTCTCCTCTACCTCTCAGAGGTTTGCAGAAACTGACAATAAACAGACTAACAGGAAAAAATGGAATCCAAGGGGGAGATTACTGAAATGAGCTAATGATTCTCAGGAATTTGTATGCCCTTCTTCACAGGGGAAGGAAATCAGGGTGTGCAGGCAGTCTTGAGCAACAATATATGATTTTTAGATTATGAATGAGACTAGAAAACAGAGATGATAGCCTGGGACAAAGCTGCCCTATGCTCTGGAGGAATCAAGGGAAGGAGAGAACTAGAAATTCACCCCAAGCCATAGCATTGTAAGGCACAGGGCAGGGCTCCCAGGAGACCCCTCAGCCACCGGGGAGGACACTGGGAGGGACACTGTCTGCGTGTGGTGAAGACTGAGTCCCTCTCCTCCCAGTCAACTTTTCTGTCCCTGGTATTTGGTGAGATTCCTAGAGAGGGCAGCTACGCTTCTTTGGATGAAGTTTCCTCTCAGGAGATGAGAGCTCCAGAGAGGGCATCTTCCTTGCCTTGAAGAAGAAAAGTGCAAAGTCAGCGCCCCCTAGGCTCTGCGGCAGCCCGTGAAGCTGCCCCACCTTTTTTCACTCAGAAGTGCTCATCAGTCCAGAGCGCTGCCCTTGCGGTGTCATTTTCTGAGCCCCAACATCTGAACCCTGACTTTAACCACAGACTGATGAGATGGACCGGAATGCCCACCGATGCCAGCTCTGCAAGTCCTGGTCTCCCTTTACCTTTTCCACTGGGCAGCTTCTCGTTGCTACATGAACTCCCCATGATAATTACACATAGAGAGAAAGGGTTATTCTGCCTCGCGACTCTGTGAGCCCAGTGTGTGGCCAGGGGCGCTCTCTCTGGCTCTCTGACAAGGGCAGCTCAGCAGGTTAGGTGTCGATGGGCACTTCACCAACTTCATGAGCTGGAAGCAGAGCGAGAGCGAAGCTGGGGCCCACAGTCCCTTCTGCAGCCCGTGCCTAAGGGCCTCCCAGCAGCCTCTCGATGGAACCACCCTGGGAACAGGTCCCTGAAGACAGCACTTCAGGGGGCACCTTCAGAGCCATGCACTTCATCAGGGGGAACAAGGGCCACACCGCCTCCCACCTGCCACATGTGGGAAAGGGGTGCAGCAGAGAAAAAGCACATTTTCAGGGATGCAGAGAGGACCTTGAAAGTCGAGCCCACTGAGAAAAAGCCGATTTCATAGATTACAGCCATAAGTCAGATAAATGAAATACTTTCACAGGGTGATCACCCTTCCCGTCGTGTCGGAATGTGTGCACTGGTTCATAGAAAACACTCCTGGTGCACTGGCTGAGAGGCTGAGAGGGCAGGAGGCCTGTTCTGTAACTCCCAGCCACCCCTCCAGTCCAGGGGACAGTCTCTTGTGTGGTCCTCCTCCGGATGGGGATTCGCCCCCTTTGCTTCCTCCTAATTAGCAAAGAATAGGGATTAAGAACCTAGAACCTCCTTACCTCTGTCTCTCTGCCACTCCCTCCAAGTCCTAAAGCCCGCTAAAATGCCTCTGTGTCTCTGACCTTGTAATTTGGTGTCTTCAGCAAATGGAGGAGCTGTGCGATAGACATCTCTTGGCCTGGTGGTTGGTCCACTTGTTCACCAAACTGGGCTCCACCGAGACTTTGTTAACTTTTAGGTTTCTATTTAATGTCATAACAGAAAAAGGAAAATAGAAAGCCTTTATTCAGAATTCCCAGCCTTGGCTGGGGAGATGGCTTAGTGGAATAAGCACTTGTGTGGCAAGTGCAGGAGCCTGAGTTCGATCTCCAGTCCTCCCCTCCCAAAAAAACCACAGAATTCCCAGCCTCCTACAAAATACAACTGTTAATTCAAGACCAACCTGCTTCAATTATCAACTCCTGTCATGGTTATTAATTTGTGCATTACCCAAATTGGTATCCACTTATGGGTGATTTTCCTTTGTAAAGTACACAGCACCACCCCCAAGAGAGAGGAAGTGCCCCTGTGCCCCTTCCCTGGCCACTGAGTGCTTCAGCTCTGCGCTGAAACCCCCAACAGGCTGGTGAATGCCTCCGACCTGCAGGGGGTGGGTTCAGTGTCCTGCCACTCACTACAGGCTCCCTTGGCTACTCTGCTCTCTGCCAGGGAAGTGGGGCAGCCTCGGCTCCTTCAAGCTTTGCGAGCTGGGGGCAGTTTTCAGCCCATTCATCTGTGCATGCAGGCTGTGAGGGTGGACCTCGGAGAGCAGGCTCCTCCCTGGGTGGCAGCTCTGAGCTTGAGCAGGCATTTCAGGTTGCTGAACAGAGAGGAGGCCAGTTACCGTGTGGGGTGGTGGCCAAGTAACCGTCAGTCTGGAGCGTCCTCAGCTCTGTCATTAGCAAGGAAAACATGGGTTGTCTTGGCCTCCAGAGGTCAAAGACTATTGAGTTTTTACTGACACCATTGAGATGTTTTTATGTAGACCAGGATCTGGCAGGCCTTCTGTTCCCTTATTCAGCAGAGGTGCATGGAGCAGCTTTTTAAAATGCTCTCTGGGATGGCAGATACCTCTTTGACTCCTGGGGCCCCACCAGGACTCTAGCATCCAGGGATTTTGGTATCTGAGGGTGTCCTGGAACCACCCCCTGGATCTAGTTGGATGACTCTGGGGTATTGGAGAGGACTCTGTACTCATGAAGGTCTCATGCTCCTGATGATGCATAAATCAAGGGCCTGAGTGCAGAAGGGCCAGGGAGGGGGAAGACCCTCCAGGTCCCCGAGCTTCCCAAGTGGTCAGAGGCCCAACAGTGGTGTGGGGGAAAGCGCCCTTCGTAGTTCAGCAAGGACTCACTAGGCCCCCACTCAGTGGACACCAGAGACTGAGAGACGGTTGCCATGTGTCCCCCGTCCTCCCACAGTGGCCACGAGGACAAAGTGAGGACAGGGACATGGTAGGTGTGGGCAGAGGGAGAACAAAAGAGAATTTTAGAAAAACATCTTGCAGCCAAATGTAACAAACTTCTTGCTAGTGTTTTACTGGAAGCAATCATTTTCTTCCAAAAACACTAAGAAGTTTTTTTTTTAAGTTATCCTCAGTAGGAAGGAAAATAACACTATTTTATTGCTATAGGGATGGAGTAAAGAAAAGAATTGTTAGCAGAAGCGTGAAATGCATTGCTGAACAGGCCAACATGGATGTGGCAGATAAGGAGTGATGCCTTGGGAAGCTTGGCCAGTGATGAGGGGGCAAAGGC
>PVKA01015066.1:0-50908 GCA_004027165.1 Ctenomys sociabilis
TTTTTTTTTTTTTTTTTTTTTTTTTTTTTTTTTTTTTTTTTTTTTTTTTTTTGTCTTTTTGAGGCAGGGTCTCACTATGCAGCTCAGGCTGGCCTTAAGCTCGCATTGTAGCTCAGGCTGGTCTCGAACTCACAACAATCCTCCTGCCTCAGCCTCCCGAGTGCTGGGATTACAGGCCTGCGCCACCACGCCCGGCTTTGGCATATTTTAGAGTTTCCTCTGAGCCCTCCAATGACCCATTTTATGATTATTCTGTGTGAGATTGTCAGATTGTCAGATTCAAATGCACCTATCTATCTAATTATCAATCCACCTGTCAATCTATCCATCCATTAATCTATCCATCTATCTATCTATCTATCTATCTATCTATCTACCTCCTATCTATCTATGACAAAGTCTTATGATGTGCTCAGGTTATTCTCAAACTCCTAGATCCAAGCAATTCTCCAGTCTTGACCTCCTGAGTAGCTGAATGTATAGAAATGCACCCTGAAGTCCAGCATGGGTTAGCCTTTCTGTACTACATTTCATTAGAGCTAATCTTACCACCAGGGACAGTGTTTTCAATATAGCAAGCTCTGTGTATCTCAGTGAATAGGGTGAAGGAAAGGTCAGAGACAGGTTGTGGCAAGGGCTTCGTTTTTCAGGAGAACCAGCATGGCAGTCTCCCACAATTCAGATTGCACTCAAGTGGCTGCTGTTATTATTGTTACACTCCATGCAGAAAGAACTTCAACATAATAAAACAACAGCAAGGTATTTTCTGGGCACTGAGAATTTTGCCCATTACCTTAACTATTTATAGAGTTTTCCAAAATAATTTCATCTTCTCTAGTTCTTTCACCAGTTATCAAGTCTAGACAAAATCCAAAACCTACTTAAAGTTAATAATCTTAATTAGCTGTTAATAAGAGAATATCAAAGTTGGAGGGTTTTTATTCTTGCTCCAAGCTATACAAAGCCTAATACATCTACTTAAGTCTCAATAATTACTTGCTAAATTGTTGCGAGGGTTAAGAACCAGATCAGAGGAAGGCAGGACACCAAGGCAATTTGGAAGGCAGACAGCTTTATTAATGCTAGCAGACTGGAGGACATTGAGGTCCAAATCACCAGCCCTTTGTTAAAGTAAGGTAGGCATTTATATAGGTTTTCAGAAGGAAGTCTGAAAGACAGATAACAGGATATTTCATAATTGGGTAAACTGGCTATGTCCAACGTTGTCAGGCAGACTTACTTTATTCAAGTTAATTGGAGTTGCTAGTATATAAGATGGGTCATTGTCTGAGACCAGGCAGGGGTGTCCTTAAGGCAATAACTCTCCAGGACTTTAAATAAAAATAGTACTGTCTGGCTAAGTTGCACTTACCTTGCCTGGCTCGGGGAGCACCATGGCTCATTAAGCTTTATAGCAACATAAAAAGAACTGTGTTCCCCAGTTTCATTCTTGAACAGTATTAGAAATGTACCAGTGTTAGAAATACAGGATTAAATTTCCCACTACATTTAAAATAGCCCCTATACGTGAACAATTGAATCAATGTGACACTATTGAGCCATTAAAAGAACCTATTTTTATTTATATAGAAAAAATAGATATTAAATGAAAATAGACATAAATTTGAGGAACATGATCCTGTTTCTGTCTTATAATAGTTTATTTCTTATAGCAACATAAATGCATCAATTCTGAGGAATACATACTATAGTGGTAATGCAATTTATCTTCTAGTAATGGGAATATAGTTGTACTCTAAAATTAACTGCATTTCCTTTTCCAATAAATATACTCTATTTTCATGAGCAGAAAATAAGAGAATAGTAATATTCATTTAATGGCACACTAATAAGCAACTAAATGAACAAAGATAAAAAAAAATTCACAAATATGGCCATGCAGTATGGAACTATGTATTTCACAAATAAATTTTTAATAATATACTCACATTATAAATGGTTTACCCTTTTGTGTTTCCAGTAATTGCCTGTATCCCTCCTTTGTGTATCAACTTTGGCCCAAAAGCTAGTCTTACCACTTGTGATCTCACTATTAAAAATATGTTATTGTCGCACCACAATGTAACCATTTACAACTCATCTTCCATTCTACCTTTATTTAAAAACATAGTGATTTGGAGATAGCTCAACAGTCTAAGTGCCTGCCTGGCAAGCAAAAGGACTTGTGTTTGATCCCCAGTACCACATGCCATGCTGGCCTGCCTACTATATCAGCCACGACAACCAGGCATGGTGGCACATGCCTATAATACCAGCACTGGGGAGGCTGAGACAGGAGGATCACTATGAGTCCAAGCTGCATAGCAAGACCCTGTACCACATAAATACATAAAAAATAATTTTTTTAATTTTTAAAAATAACTTTGAGACTTGAATTTTTAGACCTTGCATTTACTTTCCTATGTAATTCAGAATTTCTCTAACAAGGGTCAGACAATAGCTTTATTCTTATTTATAATGAAAGTAGTATGAATTAACTAAATATAACAGCTTTCAGGAAATACAATGGTTAAAATTCTCAGAAGTTTGCTGCATTCTTCCTATAAATGAAAACTGAATTGCATGACCTAGCTTGTAGGTTGAGGGCAAAGCATAATTGCTATGAAATGGCAAGTCAACTGTGAAGCAACCGTAGAAAGCGAATTCTGCATCTGAAGAACTTTTCTATTAAGAGTTTCATGCAGAGTGTATAACAGAAGGCTGGATTTAACTCTTTAGTCTGCTGACCTATTGAACACTGCAATAAAAAAAGTGAATTAGAATATTCAAGGAAAAATCTCTTGGTTTGTAAAGATCAGAATCATAACTGAAATTTCCAGTGCATCATGCCACACACAGGCGGCTTGACAAAGCAACAAATACTGCTCTCTGTACATAATCAGAAGCAGCATTTTGACATTTCATGGCGTGTTCTTCGGGTCTACTGAGACATCCAGGATTATATTAAAAGATTTTTGTCTTGTTTCTATGGAAACTATACTCTGTAAGCCTGTTAAACAAGACAGCTTGCGATATGCTATCTTCTTCAAGATGAATAGTCAATGCAATATATCATTGATAAATTTTTCTATCTAGATTTCAACATCTGCCCAAGAAAACTGTACATCTGTGATAAGTCTGCAGTAAAAGCCAGCCACAAGGCAAGCAACCTCTGCTGCACTCCAGTTCATACACTAGGAACCAGAGTGACCACCACCCTACAAAAAAGGGATTCTGCCTGGAATCCAGCAACACCTTTTTCACTTGGAATAGTTAATGAGATATTTGCACTTTTTAAATTATCTTTTTTTATTTGCATTTCTTCTAATTTCTTACTTTTCTTCACTGCACAGGGATTGATTCACTTCGAATTAAACTGGCTTAAGCCCAGGCATTGTACCGGGTCATTTAGCATCCTATCAGCAGCCCCTATCCCTACAGATAGGCTGCAACATCATGTGATATTAACATAACAATATCATTCACCATTTTTATTGACTAACAGCTATGTTTCACCTATTGTGATTCATATTTCTTTCCATGGACTATTTCACTTCCTTCTCATTGCATCTCTATGATTAATCCCACACTTTGATTAGTCCCAGTTCAGATAAGGAAGCTGATGTTCAGTGAGGCTAAGAAACACGCTTCCTGTCATGCTGTTAGTAAATGGCAGAAATGAGAGTAAAGGTTTACTTGGAGATCCTGTGATCAGAGCACTGCATCATTCTGAATGCTGTCAAGTGAGTGAAAAATTAATGATGCAACTCACCTGGGTCCTTGCTTCTTCACCTGTAGGAATAAAAGGACCGAAGCCTAATTCATTGGAGGCCTGTAATAATTCCATGGTTTACTTTGTAAGTCATAAAGAACTATACAAATTTTAGCATCAATATTAGCTATTCTTGGCTCTCTGCCTTTGTAAACCAGAATACAATAAGACAGAACAATGTTTGAACTTATTTTTTGTATGTGAATAAGTTGCTTTCAATACTAATGTTTAAGAGCATCACATAGTCAGTGACCTGCAAAGCAATGTGTAAATAATTTGAATATTGACCATAATTAGAAAGTAGTTCTTTTATATACTATTCAACCTTTTCTTGGAAACAAGATCATGCATGTCTAAGGATTGAAAAGAGTCTTAAAGACATCCTTTAACCTTTGCAAAGGAAAGACAAACCAAATTCCTGGTGTAGTCATTGTAGAGGGCTCAGGTTTCTACTGTTTACAAAACTTTCAAGACTAAGCTGAAAACAGTGCTGAGGCAGCTCATAATCACCTAAACACGATTTGACAATTAACATGGCTGATGATAACATACATACTATCATACACAGAGGCAATTGAGTGCCAATCTGGCCATTAATTCTAAGACAGCTGTCTCTTGCAAGATTCTTGGTTGGTCATCATACTGTGAAAGTGGACATCTAGATTCTAGTGTGGAGCCAGAAGACCAAAGACCTCAACAGTTCTTTACTCCTGCTGAGCTGTGTAAGGCTGTGACCAACATACCCAACAGGCCCAAGTCCAAGTTGGTACAGCAGGAGGGGAACAGGTCCAGCTTCAGGTTTCAGTGCCACTGTTGACTACTTATATCATCTTTGTCAATCTATTTATCTTGTGTATAATCTCGATTATAAAGTCTGTACTTATTTGTGAAGTAAAACTAATAGCCCCACCTCTGCTGAGAGTGATCTGGAGAAAAAGCTAATCAAATGCTGGTTGTCATTACTGTATGTGCTACTGTACTTAGCAACCCCAGATGACCACCTTTATGTCTCCAGTTGATTCTCTGCCTTTTCATATCAGACAGCTTTTGGGCTGAGGAGACTGTTGTGTAGGTGAGTAAAATCCTTTAAACTTTTTTTAAATGGTGTGTGATTTTTCCTATGTTTTGCAAATTTCCTCTTCAGGAAATTCATATCAATAGTAACCTACAGTAAATATTCAATAAATATCTGTTATATTGGTAATTTACTTAAAGAGGGTATTAAAATTTATTTTCCTAGAGTCACAATAATAAATATCCTTGAAGACCTTAAAAAAACAAAATTCTAATAAATGGTTTTATTATTATGCATTAATGTCAAAACAAATTGCTCTCTCAAGGAAAAGGGCTCTTTTGGAGTACATGAACTTGTGGACAGAGTTTCTTAATCCAGCTAGAAGAGTTGGACCTGCCATCAACAGAAATACAAACCCTGTAGCTTAGGCATTTCAACACCACAGCCACCTGGCCCCAGTTCGTATCCAGCAGTCTCCCTGCTTGCAAATGGTGGGAACTCATTGTATCCATCATATCAAGAAGTCAAACCTAGAGCCTTTGGGACACAGTCTTTGGAAAATCAATGTTGCAGAAGCCACACCTGCGCCTCTTAACCATGTTAGATCACAAAAGTTTAGAACTGAAGGGCTCTGAAGAATGATACTTTATCAAACATCACATTAGCTGATGAGCCCTCTGAAGGCCCAGGCATCCAAAAGCCCTTCTGTGACCACTCACCAACACCACAGGGCTACACCAACAGAGCTGTGATGAGAAAGTCTCCACGCTGTGTTTTCTACACAGGAGGCCCTGTCTTCCATAACATTTTTTTTTTAAAAAAAGAACCACAGACTTGAGAAAAGCTTTTGCCTCCATTTATGGGAAAAAAAAATTCTTGATATGACAGGAAAAAACATCCTAGGGCTTCTACCATCAGGATTTTGTATCCAGCTTTATCAAAATATAATTGATAAATAAAAATTGTGTATATTCCAGAAGTGCAATGTGATTTGATATGTCTACCTTATGAAAGGAGTAGTACAAATTAGCACATCCACAACCAAATATTAACATTCGTGCATGGGTGGGTGAAGACATTTAAGATACCTAGGAAGCCTCACCTAATAATGGACTGTTGTTTCCTCTGGCCCCCATTCTCTGCAATGCTTCTTTAGCCAGCCTCAGGGTCCTGAGTTATCAGCCACTGGCCCCCTTAAATATCTGCCTGCAAACATTTAACAAACACAAACAAAAGAATTCAAATTCTTGTAAGGCCCATGTTAATTCAAAGAATGTGTGATTTGTGATAAATACCTGATTGTGTCTACTCAAGCAAGAAACGCCCCACTCAATTGGATTGGCACAGTTCTGAGTGAAGCTCAGGGGATTTACTGACGACAGAAGACCCACTCCAGGGCAGAGCGGTGCCTGAAAGGTATAGGCTTTCCTGTGTTTCTCCAGTGCCCTCCAGTCTTCGCCTTCACATTGAACAGCATTACCTGGCTTCCAGTGCAAGCTCCAGCCTCCAGCACAGCCCCAACAGCCTCCTGATATGGACTTGCACAGGACAGGACAGGACAGGACAGGACAGGACAGGACAGGACAGGACAGGACAGCACAGCACAGCACAGCACAGCACAGCACAGCACAGCACAGCACAGCACAGCACAGCACAGCACAGCACAGCACAGCACAGCACAGGACAGTGATCCTGCCAACTGGATCCTTCAGCTCTCCAGCACACAGCCAGACATTCTGCATTCTTCCACACCAGACTCTGGGCAGCCATTGCAAGCCAGTGCTGTAATTCTCATGTATTTGTATATTCTCCCTTACCTCTGTTTCTCTACTGAGAACTGACTTATATACAGGCTTGAACAAGTACTTCCTGTTATTGTTAAAGCAGGGGGAGAACATGGAATGTGACCAAACAATCCTATGAGAACAGATAAATGAGACAAGGTGGGAAGGGAAAGGTCACTCACTTCCTGTCCTTACATCTGTCATCCTTCATGAATCTTCTCCTAAACACACAAGAGCAGGTGCCTAGGAAAATATAGCTTCAGCCACTTCAAGTAAAATATGGTAAATAAGATTAGCTAAGCTTCAGCCATGGTGCCTCTTTGGAAACACTCTGAAAGATGCTAAATTAGCTTGAAATATGTTCAGCCTCATTACAGTGCCTGTCCCAAGGAGCCTATGCTTCATTGTGATGTTGCTGGCACTTGTGGGAACTAAACTCCCCCCGAAAGAACCGTATGGTCCAGAGCAGACTGTGCTGTAGCAGATGCCTTGTGCTATCAGTGTGGGATCAATCTTACTCGACAACACTGTTTTACAGCACTGATGAATAATAAAATTAGAGTGGTGATACATGTGAGAAGACTTTTCATCCATTCAAATACCCTTTATTATTTCATCCATTTTTAAAAGCCCTGGAAAAAGAGCTGCCTTGCCATGCCACTGACCATCTAATCTTGATATGCACCCTTCCTACCCTTCCAGGTAATTTCCCTCCCTCTCTCTTAGCAGGTTGGACTCCATACATTTTCCAAATGAGCAGGGCTACTCTGGACTCTGTGGCTCTGCTAGAAAATTTCTACTTTCTTATTTCACCAAAGTTGTACTACACATAAACTCACAGGGTCCAGAGTCCCTGATAGAAATAAGCAGCCTTCCACCCATCTCATTTGAAGAAGCCACCTTACCTCTTAGCTATCAATATAGCGTGACCATCTCTACCCTAAATAATTTATACCATTACTGCTATCTTTTGCATTTTAAACAGTATTTCCCAGCTTGTTTCTACAGTAGGGCTGACGTTTAGTTCCTTTGCTGCATCCTCAATGTTTTTAATCATAACTTTTAGGCATTATTTAGTTATTCTAAAATTGCTTACAGACCCACATGTGCGAACATCATATTGTCTCACTGGTGTGAGAACCCGAAAGAATAAATAAAATCTGAAAGGCAAAATAGATACTGCGAAAGGGAAAAAATCTGTTCAAAGGGAAGAAACAACTGGAATGAGGAAAAGGACAAAGAAAAAAGAAGGAAGGAAGGGAAAAAGATATGTTTAAGTATACCTACAGGATAGCTTGACTAGTTGTACTGTGGCAATCTGCTGGTCTATAGAAAAGAGCAGTTAGTTATGCTTAAATTTTTTCTTCTCCTTTTTAATTTGTTATAACTTTTTAGTACCACTTTTCATGCTTATATCTGGCAATCGAAACAACTAATTTGTAGACAATATTATGCAATATAACATTTTTGAATTCCTATGATTTTCCCCAGTGAAAGTCTTTATCAATTCTAATGGGTTTTTTAAATATTTTTATTCTCTTTAAAAAAAAAATGAAACTGTTTTGCACTGACCGAGTAGTAAACTGTGGTTATTGCTACATTTTTACACAATCTTTTTTTTTTTTTTTGTAGAATTAAGAATTATCTCATTTTGCCCTTAATTTTCTTATTTTCTTTATACAGCTGTGAAATCTCAGTGAATCAGTACCTAACAGACTTTTTCTCTTGGTAAAATCTGCCAGGTAATTTATTAAATGTTTTCCTTCCCTTTTGATGCTGTAGTCCAGCTCCAGTCCTGGGATGAAGCAGCAGTGACCTGAATGCCCCTTTCCACCCTTTTCTGTTGGTTTTCTTCTTTCCTGGACAATCTCTTTCCTCAGTCTTCTACAGCACTTCTTCCAGGATCCTCTAAAACCAGAGTGCCTTGTGGGTATATTTTGAAACCCTTACCTTCCTGAAACATGTTTATTATACTTACCTTTGATTATTTTATTGAATTTTATGCTAAGAATCATGTCTCAGAATTTGAAATCCTTTTCCATCATTTCTAATGTTGGTACAAAAAATGTACAGATTCCCAGCCTTTGGCATGTGATTCATTTTTCTTCTCTACCAGTTTTTGAAACCTTCCTTTAGCCTTGTATTTTGGAAATCCGTGATGACACAACCAGTGTAGAACTTTTGTTCATTAGGCTGGTTATTCAACAAGCATTTTCAGTCAACATATCCCTACATTCTAATGAGAGAGAAATTTCTTGTATGCTTACGTGGACTCCTCTTTTTCTTCTCACTTGTCTTCAGGAGTTTTTCATTTGAATGTTAGGCTCCAGCACCAATCTACTTTCTCACTGCCTCTCCTACTGGCCACTTCTTTTATTCCTTCAGAAGATTCCTCATGTTTTCCCCCACTATTGTTGCTCGTTTTCTTTCTGCAGCTCCTTTTAGTCCAACAGTGGTTTCATCTTTCTTAATTTCTTTTTTATGTTCTATTCTCTGCCTTCCTCTTGGTCTTTTTAAAACTACGGTTTATTTTGGATTTTTTTTTATTCTGGAGCATTCTGGGAAACAGGTTGGAGCCCTTGCCTTTCTTTTTTTCATTTTTATTCAATCTCCAATCTTAGACTTCTTTTCTTACCCCGATTGCCCTTAAGGGCTCATGTGCCAGAGCTCATCTAATCTGGTGGCAGAGAAACGGAGTAACAGCACAAAGTGAGGAGGACAACACAAATTTTCCTATAACCTCATTGTTTTTCAGCCCCCAGCCCACCCCCCTACCTGTGTCTTCACACTTTCTTGGCACCTGGTATATTCAGTTACTGGAGCTTTCTGAAGACCCCCCAAATGAGTTGGTTTATTTCTCCTTATCAGTTCACTCAGTTTTCCCCTGGGCTTGACACCTGTTGCCAAGTTACCAACCATGTGCTTTTCACCCTCATCTGCTCTTCTAGAATTATAGATGCCCCTCCTTCTTATCTCCTTTGTCTTAAATTTTGTATCTCTTAAGTTTTTCTGAGAAGAGGAAAAATTATCCTTTCTTATATTGTAAAACAATTCCTCAGCACCAGAAACTTTTAGACGATTCTCTTGACTACTAGTTTCCTTCCGCATCTCCCAAATCTTAAAGTTGGAATGTAAATTACCTCGGTGGTGTCCCGGATGTTGCAAGCCTTATCAGAGCCATCCCATTGGCTCTAGCCCACATACAGACACACGGTGTACACCTCTCTGCCTGAAGCACTGTTCTGAAAATGCATTGGCTGCTTTGCCTGAGTGTAGATGTAGCCCAGAAACAACTCAGAAGCCCTCACACATACCCTGGCTGAGATAATAGTGAGGTGCATAGTACCTCACTTTTTCATAGTTTTTCCACAATAATAATCACCAGTTGTTCTCACGGATGGCTGCCCTTGAGAGACAAATTACTTTAGGAAGGAACCAAAGTGCCCCTACAGAAAAGATTTTCATTAGTCAGATCAGTCGAGGCCAGAGGACACCGAGGACTTGTTGCGGCTCACAAGCTAGAATGCTACGTCATGGATATCAGTGACTCATCTGCGGTGGCCTGAGGTGCGCTTCAGGTACGAGCACCTCAGGCCTGTGCAGTCTTTCCAGAAAGTCAGTGTGTGGTAATTCTTCAGCACTAGGGCGTTGTGCTGTTCTGATGTATCATTGATCACTGGAAATGCCAGGCTCAAGTCCAACGAGCTAAGGGCCCAGTGGAAACCCTAAATAGAGCAAGCCCTCTAACAGTGATGAAAAGAATGCTCACTGTTGGATCAGTTTTTCACTTTCTTGTCCTGAAGCAGAGAATCAGTAAGGACTCTGAGAACAGAAGCAGTGTAGAGAATGTTGGCTCATTCTGCCCCTGGGATGATCAGTCTTCAAATGCCGATTGCCTCAGAAACTCTCCTCCGCCTTCGAACAGATTATTTTCTTTGTTTTACCTATTTTGTGGTCATTGCTGGTCCAGTAAAGTATTTGTCTGCTGTAAGCTACTCTTTCATAACTGTTTCTTACATTATTTAATCTTTCTACATACAAACTTGTTCTTCCAAGCGAGGCACGGCCAGGCTCACTCATAATCCCTGCACTCTGGGAGGCCGAGGCAAAAGGATCACAAATTCAGGCATGACCTGGGAATATAACGGCACTGAGACCTTGTCTCAAACTAAAAAAAATAAAAAAGGGCTGAAGATGTAGTTCAGTATGAAGGCCCTGGGTTCAATTCCCAGTATTACACATACAATAAAACCTATTCTTCCATATTTCAAGTAATTTTACCAAAATTTATTTAGCATCTATACTAAAAAAAATACAGTTATTATATTGAGAGTGGCCTCAGTTTTGTAGGGCATTTGAAACTGTATAAACAGCTTTTACTGTGAGAAATTATACCAGATTCATAGAATATTTATCCTCTCTTGGTCACTGAATGCTAATAGAGTCCTGATCACTGCAGTGGCAAAAGACTAAAAATTTCCAGGTTCCTCTGAACTAAGTAGGCAGTGTCATTTCCCTGAGAGTTCAGTGCCATGGCAACTGTAATAACCCAGGGGTTGTTTTGAGGAACCAGACAAGAGGCAATGACTTCGTGGTTCTTCCCTAGCTCAAGTTAATGACCCAGAGGTAGACACATGGTCTGAACTGGCCAAAACAGGCTGAAAAACTAGCTTATCCCTGTTGCTTTCTCTACCCCTCACCTCTCACTGAACAAAGAAGTCTATTCTGTACCCTTACTGTACTATTAATATAGGTGGCTCACTGTTGCCACAAGAGGAATTACACAGATGTTGGCACCAGGCCTGTGGATGGTAGCCTGAAGACACAGAGAGTATACTTGTCCTTGATGCCATCTTTGCCTTGCTAAATCAACTGAGGTTATTTATTTATTTATTTAAGACAAGATCTTGCTATATAGTTCAGGCAAGCTGTAAAGCAACAGTGTAAGGGCCAGCCAAATAGCTTAGTGGACTAAAGTGCCTGCTTAGGTAGAGTACAGTGGCCAGAGTTTGAGCCCCAGCATGTGGTGCTGGCCTCACCCCCTGCCCCAGGTGCTCTGAGACTGGGCATGGTGGTACATGCCTGTAATCCCAGGGCTTGGGAGACTGAAGAAAGGAGAATCACTATGAGTCTGATACATATAGTGAGACCCTGTAGACTGTGCAGATCCTGTACTAAATACAAAAATAAAATAAAATAACTATGCAGCCTCAGCTGGCCTCGAACTCACAGCAATCTTCTTGCATCAGCCTCCCAAGCACTATTAGCACAACTCTTTCTTCTTATTGAATTAGGAGAAAGTAGCTATATATCTACCCTATTTTGTATATACAGATACAAAATGGTCCTTTGTTTTTATCACCTTTTTTTGTTTAGTTTTGTCAGAAGTGGGTATTTCATTGCCATCCAAATATTGTAGGTGCATGAATTCACCTGGCTATTAAATCAGCTAGCTTTAAATTTTACCCCTTCTCTGTACTTCTAATTATGTGAGATAGTTTTGCTACTGTGTAAGACTCTTTGAGAAAACTTCCAACTCACATTTGAACTATTCAAGTAGGGAAAATTCTCAGTCTCCTGTATTATGCCAAATAATCTACATCTGTCCTTAATTTGATGATTCACTCCAGGAAAAAAATACTCTTGCCTCCCATCCTTAGAAGGCAATTTACCCATGGGGTAGGGGTTAACTGGGTGTGCACATTTAGAGCACCATCCTGTGTCAGCCAAGTAACTTAACAAAGAATTATGGTCAATTGCATATATATCAATCAGATACTCCTACCTTTTGACTGTTCTGTGTCTCACCTTTTCTTATTTGTGGCAGTATTTTCATATCCTTATAGGTTGAAGGCCTGTCACTGCCACCTTTACCTGTTCCTTAAGTCAGTTCTGCTTAAAGGACTTTGAATAAAACTAATTGTAACCATAACTGTTTATTAAGCAAATGAATGAATGAGTGAATGAATGAGGAATACACTGACAAATTGGAGTTCTAGCTAACCATCTTAGTAGCTCTAGCTATACTCCCTTGCAGAAGTGAAAGCTGCTCTGAAGCTAGTCAAACCATTATTAATGGATAAGCTACTGCATGTAAATTAAGCCAATATGGTACATGGAAGAAGACATGGAGGAGAGGCAGAAGTCATGTACATTCTCCCTTATGTGGTAAATGCCTCCCTCTAATTAGAAAAAGAAAGGAACAAGACTTTATAATCAAGAGCAAGTTGTGCTTTGTCTAGGTAGAGATGACTACAGAAAGTGCGACAGGGGCATTCCCCCTGTCCCAGTCTTCCAGCCATCCCACTTCTCTCCATTCTGTCCCAGAGGCCTCCAGCATCATTTCCCAGAATTACTACACTGGCCTTGTCATACACTCTCTGCATCCTAGGTCACCTACATACTACAGCTGAGTCAGATTGTAAGCCTAGTCATATTATTTTCCTGCTTTAAACTTTTCAGCAACCCCCTTAAATCTCACAGTACAGTCTTAAACCCTTGTTTTAGAAAATTCCTTCTCAATCTGGTCCCTGCTTGTGCCTCCCTCTGCGGTCAGTTTACCATGGCTTTACCATGTCCTTGCACCATTTTCAAACAGCCCCAAGCCTGAGAAGACATTGTGCTCTTCTGTTCACCTTTGGATTTTGCAAATGCTTTTCCTTTATTGCCTATGAATTATCTAGAACTAAGTTTCACTGCAAGTGACTGTAGTTTTCACAAGATGTTTTGTCCCCATAGCCCCTGCTGCAGTCTAGGACTGATGAGAAAACTCTGATGTGAAGTTTCAGGGTTGAGCTATAATATGTCATTCTGCTCTGCATGGCCTCCTCACCAAAGGTTACACCAAGGTGTACTGTGGCTGCACCAGCACCTTCCATCACAACCACAATGTACTGAGAAGGAAGGAAAAACAAGGATGAGGACACCTTTTGGTCCTTTAAGAATGAAAATAAGCATGAAAACACTATATTCCTTTCCTTTAAGAATACATCCTTGAAGTGGCACTCACCACTTGTTTATATCTCATTGGCTGGAGTACATGAACAGGCAACCCCTGACTATAAATGACTCTTGGTAATGTGTTATCTGATTAGATTAGCCAAAACACTGAGATTTTACAATGCCATAATCAAAGAAGAGAGAGACCATGGATATTGAAGCGCAGTTTGCTCAGTTTTACAGAGCCTAGGATGACCTTCACTCCTTTACTATCACTTAGCCTAGCAAATACTTAATTGGTGTAGTATTGGCTTAGCTATAACATTTGACAGGAAGGCTTCCTGAACCTGAAATCACATGTCCTTCCTTTGAGTACTCTGAGTCCCAGCCTCTTCCTTCCCAGTCAATTCCCAATCATGCTTTTCACATAGTTATTCATCCAGTTAGAATAAAAACTGCTGTAAGTACTAGGTGGTCCATCTCTAGGGTGAAGTCAGTAACCAGAATCATCTTACTACACTTACTTCTTATTATTTCCTAGTTTCTACAATGGCACTAAATTGCTAGTCTCAATTGTCATTGCAATTTAATTGTCTAGCCCAAAAACCTAACAGTTTGTGAGTTCCAAAAAAATTGTTAAAAGGCAAACAATAGTGTTCCTCCCTGCAGTCTGTTTCTAACCTATACTCTCTAGGATCCAGGCAAGTTATAAAGAACAAAGAGCAGTTATCTTCTGATCTCTAATTTGATTATCAGTTCCAGGTTCCACACATAGCAACAGAAAAAAAAAGTAAAGATAAAAATTTTACACATAAAAGAAAATCAACTTGGTTTATGTAGAATTAGGCCCTGAATCTTCTGGAGTCTTGACCAAGATACACATAGGCTACTTAATGGAGAGCACGGCTCTCAATTTCTAAGATCATAAGACCCTGGGTCAAAATACCAGGAGTGATCAAAATAATGACTGTTTAAAATTTTTGAATGTGTGACAGCAAAAGACAAATTGCCAGCAATCCCCCTAGCCACTTCCCCATCCTTTTAATACATCTAACACATTGTTCTTGTCCCTTTCTGAAACAGTTACGGAAGTCCTACTTCCTAAGTGTTTTTATATGGTATGCTGTATGTTCAAAAATACAGTGAGCTGCATCGAGTGCCTTCAGTGAAGGCCGGGCTCACGAAACACTGCAGTGTCCTCATCCATTTTATTCACCAGGTGTGGCACCATGTGACTCTTTGTTCTTCCTCAAAATCAAAATATTTTGAATCAATATACTCTGAATCTTTAAGTGCAGTGAAACAATTCAGGGCACCAAGGCAACTATGACTGCACAGCTAAAGACATTCCTTTTCAATTGCACCTTGAATCTGCTTTAAATAGGAGAATCAGACACCATCAATCCAGTCTTCTAAATGCACTTTGATCTTTCTGTAAATTTGGATTTGGAATTGCTATTTTCACTACAACATTATGATGTAAGACATTCTTTGAAAATTTTTTTTATATTTTAAAGAGAATTTAAAAATAGGGAAAGAAAAGAAAAAGAAATGAACCAGAATCTCACTAAACAAAATGATAGGAATTCAACAATGGTTGTTATATTGCATATTAGTGTCTTAAAATTAATTGTTCAGATTAACAAATATAAGCATGCAAAAATGGTCAAAAAAATTAAAACACAGAAAAAAATGAGCATTAACTGATTTTTTCAATCCTTCTTTCTTTTTCTCCTTTCCTTCATTAAATTTGTTTCTTCCCTTTGAACAGTTTCTTGCCCTTTCACAGTATCTATTGTATCATTTGAATTTTATTTGCTCTTTCAGGTGCTCACGCTAGGGAGACAATATGACAATTACACATGGAGGTCTGATTTATTTCACTTACAATTATGGTCTCTAGTGGCATCCATTTACCTAGAAAACGTTGACTTCACAACTAAGGAACATTCCACTGTATAAAACTACCATATGTTTTTTATCCATTCTTCAGCTGATGGGCATTGGGGTTGTTTCCAAGACTGAGCTAAGAAATTGTACTGCTGTAACACAGGTGCTCATGCACCACTGTGGGATGATGTTTTCAGTTCTTCTGGAAAAAATACCCAGGAGGGAAGTAGCTGGACTGAATGGGACTTCTAATCCTAGGTTTTTGAGTAATCATACTGGTTTCCACAGTGGTTGCACCAGCCTGCACTCCCACAAGTGTGGAAAAGGGTTCCTTTTTCCCCACAACCCCACCGGCACTTGTTATTGGCTGACATCTTCATAATAATCACTCAACATTCTTAAATCAACCTTTGGGAATGCAGTCTTTTGTTTATAACCCTGCTCTCCATTTGCTTTCCACATACACTTTCTGCTCAAAAAATCACAGTGTTTATATTCCTACCAACAACCTGCATGCCAAGAAACTGTGGCTGTGCCCAGAGGGAATCAGCATCAGATCCTTTTTTCTCAATCCAGTGAGAGTCATTGCTTCTGGCCCAAGATTATTGTGAGAGTCATATCACTTATACAGTAATTTTTTAAAGCCCCAGTACATTGTCCCAGATGTAAATGTGCATACATGTCTGATACCTGCTTATATTGCTTAGAGCAAAGAAGAAAAAGCCAAACACGATTTAATATCAGCCTCTAAGACAGCCAACAATGGTGCTGCAGATATGGCCTAAGAACTGCGTGCAACACAAACACAGGCATTTACATTAGACCAGGAAGATTTAGGTAAGTTGAAAAATAAACTTCTCTGCTTTACCATCATCACAAATCCTCCTTCCTCCACACCGTATTTTTCCTCAAGTCCCATTCACAAAACTGGGTTAACATATGATGAGTAATACTCACCTTGAATCTTTCCTCAAAAGGTCCTATAGCTTAGTATTCCAAACTATTAAATTCATGTCCAAACTGTTAAAACATAAATCTCAAAATGTTAAAATATGATTTTTCTATCATGAGAATGAGATTATCAAACAAATGATAAAATTGATTGTGAGAGAATTTGAAAAACTATGATTTGTACTTCTTGGGGAAGAGGGGAAAGAGAGTTAAATAGAAAATTGGTTGAAACCACTCGAAGCAAGAAGACCAGAGTCTTTGTATTAAATTCTTTATAGAAAAGAAAACTATCATCTAAATTTTCACATATTATCAAGTTTATGAATAATCAATTATAAAAGCGTGCTACCTTGAACTGTCAAAAGATCTTTAAGAAAGCTCAAAATGTGGTATTTGTGTGATATTAAGCTTTCACACACCCACTGTTTTGCCTCAGCTCCTTCAATAATCTTCAGCCCAATAGGAGCACAACTCTAGTCCAATAAGTTGGACATACTACTTGCTGCATCAAGGAAAAACACTCTGTAAGCACTTGGAGTGTTTTGGTGAGAGGATGCCACAAATAGCATTGTACCTTTTGGGGTAAGGGCTTAAGAAAGCCAGAAGGTTTTCTCTGTTGCATACTATTCCAAAGCAGAAGCAACTAGTTTGGCCAGTAAGTCTTATCTAGGGAGGAACACTAAAATAAAAATAAAGTTGTGATTAATAAAGCAGCAGTAATCTTTCATTTTGGCTTTTTAAAAAGGCATTTGGTATTTTGTGAATGGTACGGTGACCTTGATTAGTCTATGCTTTAAAACAAATGGACTTGTTTTGTCTTACTTTGTCAGAGTAACCTTGATCTCATTTATCACTAATGACCTTGTCTCACGTTGATATTCTGTGAGATTATTTATAACTAAGTAAGAGAAAAACGTGCTCTGGCTGTGAATACCAAGCCACCTAATTAATGTCACAGGCTGGGGCTCTGTTTTCTTATCTCATGAAAAAAATTTCTTAGTACCATCAAAGCATAAATTAATCAATAATTTGCCAAAGCAAGCTTCATTTAGAGAAATCTTGTGACATTCACCTCACAGGAAATTTAAGCTCGCTTTTATCATCGTCTGCACCAAAAGCCACCTTCACCACACCTGCCATCTTGGGGAAAACCTTCCCAGAAGCAGAAATGGCATTGAGGCACAGTGAAGACAAAGTGGCTACACATTGCAAAACATCAGTCAGATATTATGCAATTCTTTCATCTCTTAAGGAAAGTAGACTTAGTGCCTCTGCTGAGCTGATTCAGTGGAGTATCCCTCGTGTCCCTGAATTAAGAGTTCACAACACTCAGGTGAAAAGGAAAGCATCGTGAGGGATCTGGGAAGGATCTTCCAAGAGTGCACAGAGTTGAAAGTGCGTAGCTTTCTTGGACACAGTAGTCCTCTTTCCTTTGCCGAGTGGTAGGGCTTGTGCCTAGATGTTCCCCCAAAGCCTCACATGGACACAGATGGGGCTTTTCAGCGGTGGTTGGTCCAGCATGTGTGATACTGGAACCAAGGGTGTATGATTACTAAGTTAGCCACTGCTTAGCCTGGCTTAGGTGCCCCATCCTGGGTTCAAGTTTAATGTGCTCTGAGTCCAGGCAGACCAGATAAAATACAAGATCTCTTTCGCTTCTTGTTTGCTGTTTCTTTGCTACTTTGCTGTTTTACTGCCTTCTGCCTGCCATGCACTTTTCCTCCTCTGGAACTCCCCTCTGCCATGCCTCCCTTCCTTGGATCCAGCCAGCTATGAACTGAAACCCCCACAAAATGAACTACAATAAACCCTCACTCCTCTAACTTTGGGTGTCAGGTATTTTACCTCAGAAGTGAGCAAGTAACCGGACACTAGGTATATTTTTTCCTCGAGGTGCAGCATATCTTTCATGCTTTCTCCTTGCTGCTAAATGTAGTTTGAGCTACTCAGTGCCAACATCATGTTATCTGCACAGCCACCAAGTGCAATGGGTTTTAGGACAGTCCTTGGACTTAGATGAGGAGCAGGAAGGTACCCTGTGAGACCTAGCAAAAAGCTGCTCAAGATTGGGGTGGGAGATTACATTTTCCAAAGAACACACACATACACACCATTCCAGATAGTCTTTTTACACTGTAATCTGATGTATAACTGTGATGCATGATTCAAAAACTATTATTATTTAAGTTTTTAAAATTTATTACACCAAAAGACCACTGCCAGTAGTCCCCCTCAAAATAGTGCCCCTCTCTTTGAGCACATTTACCCCATCACTGTTGTCACTTTCTGAAGCTGTTCTAGAAGCCCTCCTTCATGCATATCTATAGTTGCCTTCCATCTTTACCTTGATGACTGAGATCCGAAATATTTATTTTTTATGGTAATTTTGACTTCCCAGAAGGTTCGGAAGTTGTGTGGCACTACATCTGGTGAATAAGTTGTGTAAGAACACAGCCTTGAGTTTTCACACTTTGGAGAACACTTTTCTGTTCTCCACATGGAGGAGCATTCATCACAATTTTTATCACAATTTGTATAGACCAATCATGCAGGATTGAATGTGTCTTGTAAAGACACTCATAAGAGGGGATTTCAGAATGGCTTCAGAAAGCAGCAAGAACAAAAAGTGGTTCAATCTTGAGGGGAGTTTCTCAAGACAGATTAATGGCAATGAGTTTTTTACAGTAACAATTTTTAAAATTTAAATACGCAATCTAATTTTTATTGGCCTTCAATCTTAGCTGATTAATGTAATTGCCTTGATATATGCAAGATGACAAAAGTTTCTGTATGACTGTTAAAGCTAGATTATAAAAGGTAGCATGCCTTACACCTCTCTCTTTCTGCCCCTTCTATTTCCTTCTTCTTCCTCTCCCCCTCTCTACTTGCTTTCCCTTGTCATCTTGCCACCATGTTTTAAGAAAGCCCAGTCCATATGCAGGTGTCTGAGCATTCCTGCTGACAGATCCAGCTAGGACCCTCGGGACTGTCAGACATATGAGTGCTGGTATTCCAGACGATTCCAGCTCTCTCCTTCAAATATCCTAACAACAAAAACAAAAAACAAAACAAAAATCAGATATCCCAGCAAGCTTCTTGACATCATAAGGCAGAAAATAGGCCATCCCACTCTGCCCCATCTGAATTCCTGACCCATAAAAACTATAGGAAATCATGAATGGCTGGTGTTAAGTTAATCCATTAAGGCCTGGAGTAATGTCTTATACAGGAACAGATGAATTTAGCAGTCAAATTAAAAAAATAGTGATATGACACTCTTCAACTTGACTCTAGAAGTAAACATTTCTCCCTCTTCTCCACTGTTTATTAACATGGGGGATTTACAGAGATGCATAGTACAGATCTTCTTCAGGTTAATTATAGACGCTTTACGTATGTATCAAAAAGCATTGCATTTATCATGATCAGATTCTCAGGAAATACACTCAATCCTACATGATTGGTGGATACAAACTGTGTAGCTCACTGACTTTCATACCATTTTCATGAATTTATCCACTCTACAATGTTATATAGTGAAAATATGAATGTTTTCATCTCTGAGTAATGAAAGAAAAAGATGTGTTAATTAGGGGGAAAAGTTGATCTCTCAAGAATTTGTTCTGGCATCACTAATCTATTTCCATCCATATGGGGAACCCAGTGAGCAGTGGGACAGCCACGGAGGACTTAAGAGTACAAAGGAGATTCTCTGTACTCTGCTCTGAATTAGACAAGAGGAAAATATCATACAAAACCTCATTTAATGTCCACATAAACCCTGGATAGTTAATTTTCATTGCACCTTTACATATGCAAAAAGTAGAATCAAGGCTGTCCCTGAATACATTCTATTTAAATAAACTTAACTATTCATACTTAATCAAAATGCAAAGCAGGATACTTATGCCTAACACTGTCCATGCCTCCACCATTCTACTCAGTGAGCATTTGTTGCCGATGTCAAACGGAAACTCAGAGAAGAGTTGACCTTAGAGTGTGCATCCACTTGACCTTAAAGGGTGTGCATGAGAAAGTGCAGAGCTTTCAGAAGTGACCTTGCCTTGATGCGCAGACCTGACAACCATCACTATCATGACCCTGCTTTGATTGCTTAAGCTCATAGACCCACCATGTTGTACAGACGAGATTCAAACATAGTTCCATCTGGCTCAAAGCCCCACACCTAATCCTCACTGCTATACATTTTTGCTCTATAAAGCCTTTACACTTATTTTACAGATTGGCATGCCTGGCTTCTTGGGGAAATTCCTAACTGTAATCATCATTATTAGGTCAAACAACAAGGAGGAAAAGAGAGCCCAGGCTCTAGACCAGACCTTCCTGGGGTTCAACCCTGGATCTGCTGCTTACCTACTTTGTGAGTGTACTGCTAGTCCATCATTGTGTAATAAAACCACTCTGCAACTTTGTGGCTTAAAACAAGTATGTATTATTAGCTTTCATATTCTTGGGTTGACTGCTGATAGGTTTTGCTAGGTTTTCCTCTTCTTGATCTGCTCTTACAATTGCGATCAGTAATTAGCATGGGCTACCATCACATGAAGTTTCAGCTGGGCTAAATGCTGAAGGATTCTTATAGCCAGCAAATCAGCTGAGGCTTCAACCAGAGCCCATTTACATGGGCCTCTCATTGACTCCTGCAGTCTCTCACAGGTGACTGTGTTTTGAGAGGAAGACACCAAGGACAGATGTTCTAAGAGGGGCAAGTGGAGTCTGCTTGGATAGCTATGCACTTCCCCTGGAAGTCATGTGACATTTGTCCCATGCTGGTCAATAGTGAGACAGGGTGGGCAGAGATTCAAGGCATCAAGAGACTAATTCATTAGGACACTCAATCTTGGAGATGAGTTACCACAATAGCCTTGGGAAAATCATGTGAGTTGTGCCTCATTTTGTCCATTAATAAAAAGTAAGTGATAAAGGATCCCATTGACAGGATAATTGTTAGAATCTGACACATAACTAGTGCTGGATCAAAGTTACAATCATTATTCTCTCTGAGCCACACCGAAGTATACACTGGGGCATAATCACATTCTCTCTCTAAATGCCTTAGTCTCACATTATCCTGCTTCTAGAAACCATCACCAGGGACATGATTATTCATGGATAGGAAGTGTCACATGGGTTTCCTGGCAATTCTCTTATGTTCCATGGGGCTCATGCTCACCACAAACAAATTCAGAGGAATCATCACTCTCCATCAGTATAGACCCTCATGGAGGATGTCACAAAGCTAGCCACATTCAACCATCTCTCAGATCAAGGCACAACTGCTATCCTAGTACTAGGCTGAGACAGGAGAATTTCAAGTTCAATCCCAGCCTTGGCAACTTAGTTACTTAGCATGACCCTCTCTAAAAATAAAAAATACAAAAAGAGTAGGGTGGCTGAAGATATTATAATTTACTCCAAAGGCTCTGGATTTAATCCTCAATGAAAAAGGAAAAGACTCTTGGCATAAACATTGAGAAACACACCCACTAAACCTCTTCAAAATTTTAAGCATAACTCCAAATGGACTGGTTTATTGATAAAGCTTCTCCCACACACTTCAGTTCCTAAGCTTTTGGTCTTCCAGAGATCAGCTTCAAAGATTCAGTGGCAAAAAAGGATCCTGTGGATCCCAGGACCTTTGGCCCTAAACTTGAGAGATGTAATCCAGGCTTTGCTTAACTGAAAGGCTGCACAGTCCTCAGGCAGTCTTTGGTATGGAAAGTTTATAAATGAATCCTTCAAGACAGTGAACAGGTTTTTCTGCAGAATTCTTTCATGGAGCCAGTGCATCATGGCCTACAGATAGCTGGTAGGGAAATCAGACTCACAGACTATTTTTCTTCAGCATCATAGGAAAGAACTGGGTGCTGCCATCCGCCTTAAAGACAGTCACTGGCTCATCTTTTCTCAGTTCTTTCAGGAGCTTTAGCTAACCTGGCTTTTCAGTGAGTGACTTAGACTAACACTGGTATGATAGAAGTTGAGAGGCATTAGAGTAGTCTCTCTGCTCCAGATAGTTTCCCTCTACTTGTCCTTCTGCCAGAAAATCTACCGAATGCATTTTTTTAATTTTAGTGATCACATATTCACTAAATAAAAAATTTTCTAGACTGAGTTAATACTTTACAAAAATACATTAAAATTCAGGCTAAGAGAACAATAAACTTGAAGCATTTATATTAAAGTGGATGCCACTTGAACATATACTCATAAGTGAAATAAACCAGACACACACGTGCAAATACATATAGATTCCCTAGTATAAGAAATCAGAAGAAGATATACATATAGAAAGATATAACAAAAACTAAAAAAGAATTTAGTCAGATAATTAGAGTAAACTGAACTACATATGTCACAGGGTAATAATCAGCTTCTCTTCTGGATGGTTAACAACCTAAGTTTGCAGATTAAAAATTGGAGAAATAGAAGGGCCGCAAGGTCAGCCAACATTTTGGCCCTTGCCTTTCAAGGTCAGTGAAGACTCAGGACATAGGAGAACCTATACTGTAACATCATGAAACTCAGTTTTGCCCCAAATTTTCTGATCAAAGAGACTATGGAGCCACGGAGGAATGGGATTAATGATCTATAGTGTGCCTAAGGAGAGTCACATGGAGAGAAAACTTTCTCTCAGGCTTTCACAAAGAACAAACTGGTCAAGCAATGGCCGTGACTCATCCACATGACTGACACTGACAAAGGATCTACAAAGTGAGGTACAGGGTTATAGGATAAACCCTGAGGGGACTCAACTGACCTCATCAAATACAAATGTTACATTTTTTTTGGTTATATAGGTCTTGCTTTATCTTGGTCTTAACCATACAGCAGAAAAGTATAAGAATCAGGTATATAAAATAAGGCCATAATAATAAGCTGAGAAGTAAATGGCTCTAGTCAACAAGTTCTTTGGATAACCCACTACTATTGTGGACTGCTGAACTATATTGGATTGTTTCACTGAATTCAAGCACCTATAATAACTGAATGACAATAGAATACCCATCTTTGACAGGGCTAAACAAAAAAAAGGGGATATAAAGGAAGAACCACTCTGCGTTTATATCAACAGTAGTTAGGATAAATATACAGTACCTTTGAGTAACTCTATGAGAAGAAAGATTTGCACTAATAGTGTTTGCACAGGATATCCTGTCTGCTTCTTGTACTATGGATAACCACTAGGAAGATAACAATGTATAAAGTACTAATTATTGAAACTGTACTATAATTCAGCTTTAAAAAAAAAAGATAGGTATACAGCTACATTTTATTAATTCATTGATTAGAGGCATCTACTGTAATATTATTTGTAGATAGAGTATCATGTATGCACCTTGTACAACAAAAAGTCACCACAAAAACAATGTGCAATGTATTAATTGTTGAATCTGTCCTACTAATCTGATTTGAAACTGTCTCATTGCCATTTGTTCTTCAATAAAATAAAATAAAAAATTCAGGCTGAGCTAAGAAAACGTGAGAAGGAAGAGATTTGTTGCCTGAATATAAGCAATCTGCAGGAAAAGCAAAGATAGAGCTAGGCCCAAGAAAAAATTAGAAGCAGAAGCAAAGGTTTGACATCTGGAGGACTCTCTTTCTCAAATATGTCAGCTTTTCTTTTCTTAAGCCTCTTCTCTACAATTAGAAACCTGAACAGTAGCCAGTGTGAGCTTATAATTTTTTACTCTCAAAGACTGAGAAAGAAACTATTGTGTACTTAGTAGGAAAAAACAAATCTAGGGGAGGACTGTATTGGCCATCTCGGTGTTTATCTGTAAACCAATCATGCAGCCAGGAAGCATTCAGAAGAAAATAAAAATTCCCACTTCTTTCATGTACTGCCATGGGGAGATAGAAAAATAAGTCACTTGGGACTGGCAAGATAGCTCAGCAAACTAAGCGCCTGCTTAGGAAAGTGCCGGGACCATGGCTCGATCCCCAGTACCACATGCTATGCTAGCCCTGCCTCAAGGGCAGGTTGAGTTTTTTTTTCAATCAAAATAAAGGTGCACCTCGATATTAGATGAGCACCATCCCCACACGCATGTGTGGCCCAGACATTCTTCCAAGGAAGGACCTGCTAGCCTGCTTCTGGTGTGGGACCCATAGACTGCATCTACCTCATAGCCAGGGGCTGCGGAAGTGCAGACAGTCACTGCACCAAGCACTCCTCCTTCACACTGGACTCTCTGGGCTGCATTAACTGCACAGTTTTGCTCTGCAGCAGTGGTTCTGGAGAGCACTGCCAGGTTGTTCATGGATTTCTTAGGGCTGCACTGTGGCCGGGCTTCCTGCAGCCCAGCTCTGCTTCTGTTGCTTCTCTTCACAGCTGTAGATCTCTCATAAATATCTTCATCCCAAATTCTATCTCCATCTATTTCTGAAGAGGAAAACCTGGAATATGCAAATGGTATTACTTATAATACAAAATATCAATAGAAAAAAGGAGTAATGAATTATAGTGTGAAAAACTATTATGGCCAATGAAGAAGAATTTACATGAAAGTTTAATGGCTTAAAATATTTGTCATACAATATTTAGCAAAAAAGACAAGACCCCCTGACTCCTTGGAGATAAATCATACACTGCCTCTTTACTTGGTCTATATTTCTCTGTCTCCATTAATGGGTTGATGTTTAGTGTCTCTCATAAATCTATGCAGATGTAGACTGACAGAGAGCCATGGATGGAAGAAACTTGGGCCCTATTAGGGAGAGTAGAAAAGAATCTCTGGCTTTTATGGAGTTTCATGGGCATGAAGAAGATGTAAAGACCAGTTACACCTACATAAAAAGTAGGAATTATCATAAAGTTCCTTACCTCTGGCTGATATTTTTCCTAAAAATCGGACTGTCTCTCCAACAGAAACCCATTGGTTGCTCCCTAGTAACCTTTCCTCCACCGTTCAGAGGCAGGAGAGTAGGGCATGGCAGGCTGCCTGGGCAAGTGGGCATGACCTGTGGATCACGAAGATGTGAGACATACACAGAGAAATAGTCCCCAAGCCCTGCACCTGGGCCAATCAGAAAGTGCTGCCTTCAGGCTTTCTAGAACACAATCAAACAGATTTTTGAATTAACAGCCTAGATCTGATGTCACCCTGAATTATGAGGGTTGCAGAAGGCACTGGCCATTGCATTCCTGGCCATTGTGATCTCACTTGGTGCCCTGCTGTCACTTAGCAGAGTATACTTCTTTCTGTACTTTTAGTAAATGTAAAGTCCTGCTACCTTTTGTATGTGTCTTGTCCAATTTGTGGTTCAGAAAAAGAAGCTGGAAAGAATTCTGACAAGAGCCCCCAGCATCCCAGAACTCTGGTAACACTTCCATTCCCGGAGTACATTCTAAGCCACATATTGTAACAATCCGTTGGAGTTGTACATCACTAAACACTCCAACATGCCCATTGCATGTGTAAATAAACTTAGTCTTTTCTTTAAAAAAAAAAGGGCAGGTTGAGCCGTGTGGTGGCAAATGCCTGTAATCCCAGCGCTGCAGAGGCTGAAAGCAAGAGAATCACCGTAAGTGCAAGCTGTGTGGTGAGACCCTGTAATAACCAAATACATTTTTTTTGAAAAAGAAAGCAAGAAAGAAAAATAAATCACCAAAATGAAGAAAGTGGCATTCCCAATTGAAGGGAGAAGTCCAGAACACACACACACACACACACACACACACACACACACAAACACTAAACTTGTGCTGCAGTTGGTATCATCAGCTTACCATACATCAAAGTACATTATTTTACGCAACCCTTTTTCTAGGTAAGGCTAACAGGCTGAAGAAAAAAACATGACTGCTCAGAACAGGAAATGAAAATAAAGAAGGGAACAAATTTGATCAGGGCTCATGTAGATTTACAATTATATTTGCAATGAGTAGTAATTACATGACTCTCATGTAAATACTTATGCAAATCTCATCAATCATGTGACATAACCTTTGTCTACGAAATACATTTACTGCAGTCAGAGTCTTGCAGTCTGAAAAAGCAAACCTTGGATGACTGTGCAGCAGCTGTCAGTGTCAGGATGCTAAAAGCAGAGTAGGTTGTGGAGCGCTGGGGTGGGTCCAGCGAGAAACAGTCAGATGGAGATGGGGGTCTCTCAAAGATAAACTTCAAAGTCATCAAAGCTTTTGCTTTTGAGAAACACAGTGACTTAGATTGCTGAGTATACTTTTTGTATGCATGTCCCATAGGCAGCTTCAGTTTTTCTCCAGGAAAAAAAAATCTGGGCATGTTTTGTCCTGCTTCAGAGAGAATCATAGCCTCGACTATGCGGCTGGACTTACAAGTTTGGTGCTGTTTCCATTTCAAGCCACAAAGCAGTGGGAACTTGAGGGGGTCGCTGGTGCCACTCCCAGTGCCTGAAAGCACCATGTGCCTGATGAGCTATGCAATGCAGTATATGTATTTCTTCATCAACTTCTGCAGAAAGGTTTTAATGGATGTAAAAATTATGACTTAAGAGTTACATTCCATTGGCTACACTTTGCCAACTGACATTTTAAGCTTTCTTAAAAAGTTTCAAGCCTTTAGCCTCCTACATGCAACAAGACCATGTTAACCTCAATCTATGACTCTAGAAGAGGAGCTAAGATCATTTGATTTGCTCTGTGCAGAGAGCCTGGATACTCAGCTGCATAACGTGATATCAAAGCAGAAGTCTCATATTAATTAAGCCCTCTTCGTATGTGAACTGGAAATAGGACTGATCCCACAATGATGTTAGCAGGTGCAGTGGCCCTAGGTCCATCACAGAGGAGATGGCCATTCAGTAGTAGATGCTAATAGTCAACCTCCATCAAGAAAAGAATGGTGACATTTAATATTTTTACTCACAATATATTATTTACTCACAATAATATATTTACTCACAATATATTATTTACTCACAATATATCATAGTCACTAATTGACCATCTGCCTGACCTTCGGCATGCTGCTCCCACCTGCCACCTCCTCTGACACCTTTCCCCACCCATAGCCTCCTGTCTTCGCCTCTAGCTCTCCCTTTCAAGCACCTTCCTCTCACCTCCAGTGCAAACACAGGTCTCCAGGTGTCCTCTTGGAAGAGGATGTTCTATGGCCCTGTGTAGAGACAGCCCCTTAGCAGGGCCAGAATTTGGGGGAGGTATGTAAGGAGCTTTTGGGGAAGAAAGAATGAGAAGCTTGCTGTGGGCAGCTGCTGTGTCTTGTTCAGGGCAGAATGTCATTTCCCTGAGTCCTACAAACACTAGTTATTTGTGGGTTTCAGTGCTGGCACAGGACAGGGAACACAAGACATGGAATGAACAGGATACAGATAAGGTAGCATTTTATAAACATGTAAATGGAACCTGGGATACAGACAGCCCCGAGGCTGCAGAAATGATAATAAAACAAATGACAAAATACTTGTTTTTTGTCATTAAAACCGAGGTCTCCTGTTTGCCTCCTGCAGCCATGGGTGGGGTTTTTTCAGAGGTGGCTGGATCTAGACAGTGTAACACTGGACTTGACTCATGGTGCAACCCTAAGATCAATGGCACTGGGTCTGAGGGGTGAGTACTACCCACCATACATGATCTGGATAAGATAAAAGGGGCAGAAAGAAGTGGCATCATTGGGCACCCACTTGGGATCCCCTTGTCCCTCAGGAACTCTTCCTATTCCTCACTCCTTTTCTCCAACAAATTTTCCTATTCTTAAAAAATATGTGTTATTAGCTGGGCATGGTGGCGCATGCCTGTAATCCCAGCACTTGGGAGGCTGAGGCAGGAGGATTGTTGTGAGTTCGAGACCAGCCTGAGCTACAAAGTGAGCTTAAGGCCAGCCTGAACTGCATAGTGAGACCCTGTCTCAAAAAGACAAAAAAAAAAAAAATATGTGTTATTGAGGTCCCTTGCTGCTTCACTATCTTGTGGGCACCATGAGCTGTTCTCCATGATGCCCTTCTGCCATGCCACTCTGCTTTGGAGCTAGTCAGTCGTGGACTGAAATCACCAAAACTGGGAGCTAAACAGAGCTCCTCCTCTTGAACTTGGGATGTCAGGTATTTTGTCCCAGCAATCAAAGAAGCCTCTAGACAACCACATATTTTCCAGGATAATGCCAAAGCTGGTGCAGGTAGAAAGTACTGGTTACATGGCAAGTTGAAAAGGTGGTGCCAGACTCCTGGGCTACCATGGAGAGATTTTCCTACATTTGGGGTTGAAATCTCTAATTGAGAAGTATATGACATTACCAGAAGGTCACATTTCTGCCACTTTCCAATAGATAAATGTAAACCGGTAGCTACAAATTGAATTATATATTCTCAGCAAATGGCAATTGCCAAGAAGCTCTCTCTTTCTCTTTTATATTGATCTTCCACTGGCTTTTTAACTTTAGTAATTTAAGCTTTTATTTTGTCTCCTCAAGATCTTTCTTGTCAAGTGACTAATGATCCATAAACAAGCACTTTCAAAAAGAGGGAAGCTGATTTTTTTACTGCCAAAAAATATTTTCTACTTGAAACTATAACTTCACTTCCTTCTTTTATTCCTATTATATTCTGACTTTTCTCAGATTTTTCTTAAGAAGAGGTGAAAACAGCAGAGATATCTGGAAAAAAATTACTACTTCATGTTTATAAAGCCTATAAAAATATTTTCTCTCTGTTTCCAAAGCCTCAGGATAAAGCCAAGTTCCATTGTAATCTTGGCATTCTGTCTGAATCACTAGCCTGACCTACTTTTCTCATTTAAGGTTACAAAATCCTCTGAACACCTGCAGAAAAAAAAAAAGACAGACCAAAATCCCTTTGCTGGGCACTCACTAACAGACATGTATGGGCATTTCTGTCTTATAGAACATGCATTTTAATATAGCCATGCACTCAGCTTTACAATAATTCAACTTAGTTTTCTTATAATTGTGCTCTGTTAGTTTCCAAATTTCTACTTTGGCTGATAGCAAAAAACTAAATCTTATAATTTGAAGTAAATTCAATTATTTTTGCTTTAAAACTTAAAATGACTTTCTGGGCTCATATATCTAGCTAATTGACAGTTCTTACACTCTTAACCTTCTCTTCTCTTTCTTGGGGATTTAAATAGATTATGGGAGGGGAGAAGAGGCATGTGTCATCCTGGCACCATGGGAGAGGAGTCTGAGCACACCTGTCTGTCTTGCAGGCTCTGCTCAGAAGGCCTGGGATCTCGGCACCATTCCCGCTGCCCCTGCCATGCACTGCCTGCAGCCCGCCCCTCAAGGATGCTGGAGGCTTCTTGGTGGCTATCTCACCCTGCCAAGAGCATCTGAGCTTGCCTGCCTCTGCTCTCCGTCCTTCCTCCCCACTAGTGTTCCAGCCCCTTTCAAACCTATTCTTCACTCATATCACTGGAGACCTTGAAGGTCACTGATAGTCACAGTATATGGTGGGATCAGTCTTCTCTATGGTAGAACTCACTGGTCACCATTTAGACCTAACTACATCAACACACACACACACACACACACACACACACACACACACACACTTTGTGTGTGGCCGGCTGAGAGTGAACCTCCCCTTGGAGTTTAACACAGGAAATGGAACTTCTGTCCTCTAAGGCCCACTAATCTCCAGTACTTTCTAAAGCACCACATTTCATTCCTCAGGCTCTAACACTCTGCTTTTAAGCCCTGTTTTCTTCTCCTTTCATCTGGTTAATTTAATCTCCCAGTTGCTCGAAAAGCAGAGGACTAAATTTTGTCCATGTTTTGCCTCCTTTTGAACCTATTGTCTCCACATATGGTCTGCACTTTGTTCACTCAAGGCTTGGCCCTTGATATACAAAGCCAAGCTTTGAGAATTCAAAATCATTTTCATTTTTTTTTTTTGTTCCAGGGCCTTTAAAGATTTTTTAATGCAAGAATTTTAAAGCATCAATTAAGCAGTTAGTTGACTTAATCTTGGCTGCTACCTACTCTTCATGCAAGCAGTAGATATGGAGAACTAGCACCAGTACATGGGGATGAAGGGTGAACATGTTTATCACTTGCAGAATCTTTATACTGAAGTTTACAGTTCATTCTGCCAACCAAGACTTTTAAGGGATTCATTCCTTGAAGTTTTGGGAGTCCTCAGTATTCACAGAGTTTATACTCAAATTGCGAGAAAGCTAACAAGTAAAGCAATAAGTAAGGCAATTTCCAGTTATTGCAAGATTATGAAGTAAAAAAATCTGGATACTGTTTCAAATGCAATGGAAAAAAAAAAAAAAAAAAAAAAAGACAATGGGACTGATTTACAAACAGCCAGGAAGACAGAGCAGCATGTGCAAAGAGCTCAGCAAATTTAGAGAAGATAGAGGAAGACACTGAAACTAGAACATTATGGACACAAGAGAAATTAGAAGAGGAGGAGAAGCCAAGGCCTGTGGATCCCACTAGGCCGTACTTATCAGCTCCAGTGTTTTCTAAATAAAACAGAAAGCCACTGGTATGATTCAATCAGAGAAGTTACCTGTGTTCATACATTTTAAGAGATTGCTTTGTTTGGAGAATGGCTTATCTGGTCACTAATAAATAAATACAATGGCTAATGTCCCCCAAGTGCATCACGAAGACTTAAAGGTGTAGATGGTTACAAAATATATTTTTAAATATCCTCAAGGAATATCTTTCAGCTTCTTGTGAAAGAGAGTTGGAATATCAAATTCCCAAATTACATGATTGTGCCTTTATTATCCCATAACCAATACCAACCTTGCAGCATCAAAAGCTAACTCAGAAATGCTCTCAACACCACATGTAGTTGTCCATACAGGTTGTTGACCAGTTGCCTCAAGGGAAATCGAGCAGTTCACTGACAAGCTTGGTATCTTGTGATATCAAACTTCTTCTGACCCAAAGAATATTGATTAATTCCTATTTGCAAGCTGCATAAGACCACTTGGAACATAAAAATACTTACTCTTGGAGAATTATTCAAAAACAATTCAATGGCAGCCAGGTAAGTGCATCTTAATTGTTAAGTGTTAGAACTGTTTTTAAAATATAGATTGATTCCTCCTCATCAGCTCTAAGTCTGCAGATGAATTGTCCATGTAATTTCAAACTGATAAAGGCTTCATTCAGTTCTACTCATCAGAGGCAGTTCTACATCTGAAAAGGCAGTTACCTCAGGAAGAGAGAACAAGCAGAGATCCTTTTAAGATCAAAGGAAATAGTGAGTAATGTCAGTGAGTTATAAATTTCTAAAATATTCAAGGGTTAGGGATGTTACTAGGATAATTAGGGACCTCTTGTGGGTAATTAGAATAAAGTTCCTATATCATACATCCTCATTAGTATTCTGCCATTGGAAAACACAAAAAAAAAAAATGGTAGTCAAATGGAATTTAAAGCACTGACTGCATTAATTAACCAGGAAAGGACTTGTAAATCTCCTACTACAGGATTGGCCTAACCTGGAAAATGCAGCTTGGATATGAAAACTAGTCAGAAGTCTTCCACTTTGTAAGCTCCTGATTCTATACCTGGGAAATGCTTCTGGAGTGAAGTGGGATGCAAATCAAGCTCAATCTACTTCTATATCCAGCTTCACAAATATAGGTGATAGCACATAAAGAGACATAGTCCCAAATTATTCTTTTCATTCTCTTTCCTCCATATCCCCAGTAAAATAACATTCAGTGAACATCTCAAACTTGGCTGACTATGTTAGCAACTCTTCCTACCTTGGTGAAGTTAAATGATTAAATAGATAAGTGTTCAGACCAATATAATCTTCTCAAGGAGAGTAAAAGTCTCCCTTTCAAAAGTGTAGTCAACTATAAGAAACTGTCTTTTAGAATAATCTGGCATTTAGTAACCTTAATAAATATTTTCCTTCAACATTGATTTTTCATGTTGTGTAACCTGAGTAGAGTTTGGCCCAGAAGACAAAGGAAAAATCTGGAGGAATATCATGTTTGTCATTCTTTTTCAGTCTTTCCCAACAAAACTGAGGTGAGAGTTTGTGCTTGGCCAACTGTTATTTTCTCTTCTTACTTTTCCCCCCAAAATTTAATACTCACACATTATCATTTCTAAGCTGTTAATTCCCCAATTCATGTCTTCTAATTAGCCCATAAATTTCATATTCATTCATCCAACTACCCGCTAGGTACAATTATTGAGTAGACTGGAGTCCTATAAGCACTGCAAAATTAATATAAGCCAAACTGAATCTCACGGAATTTATTAACTAGTTAAAGACTACACCAATAACTAAAGGTAAAACTGGAAGAACCAAAGTGAAGGCAATATAGAATAATATCTAGTCAATGTGAAAGATATTTTTAAATGTCTACAAATATAATAATAGATTAGAAAAAATATTAAAACACATTCAGAAATTAAAATGATCACATTGCCATTATATAATTGTGTGGCAGTTTTACAAATATTTTAATTTTGTTGGAATACATATAGCAGTGTGGTAAGCATTTTTGTTTTGTCACTCAGAAGAGGACACTCTGCCATTTATAGAACTCATCCTTCCCCTCTCCAACCAGCTGATGCTAGTAGGAGCTTCACACAGTACCCCACGTCCTGGGCAGAAGGGTGTCCACTTGGGCATACACTAGTCCAAACAGTACCCATGAGCAGATGGCAGGAAGCAAGTTCTCACTGGAACTCCCTGTTGTAGCAAGGGCTGGTAAACAGCAGGAACCTACATACATTTGCTGATCAGAGTTCAGTGTAGTGGAAGACAAATCTTTCTTCAGATAAATAAAGAGGGCTGGGATATAGCTCAGGTGCACAGCACCTGTCTGGCAAGTACAAAGTCCTGAGTTTGATTTCTAGTACAAAACAAAAAGATGAAATAAAAGTACCTCAGATAAATAATAACTATTTCTGTTTTTTTCATTATCATTTTCTTGCAGCTGCATGAGTACAGTGCACAGGTCCTATCCATTTGTGCTGACTTGTTTGCTTGTGACTCAGCCAGCAGGCAACTCCACTGGACATTACCACCAGGCCTCACTGCCCCCTTCACCCTCTTACTTCCAGCAGTCCTGTAACAGACCTTGGTCTTCCAGCACAGTCCTTCCAGTTGATCTCTCTCACTTTCCCTTCTCCCTCTCAGGCCACTTCTAGCTGAGTCCCCAGCAAAGGTTGTGTCTGCCAGCAATGCCCGAATACCAGGCTTTGACATGTAGGGAGAGGTTTTCTTCCTTGAGGGTAGATGATTATGGGTTCATCCTTCTGCTTGTCGCCTTGGTTTTGAACCAGATTCTGCTACACCATTAATGCTGGGGTCTAGAAAACTGGGGCTGTCAGAAAAAGTTGAAGCTCATTTTCACAAAGTGTTGTTTATACAGAGGAGAAGCATTTTCTTTCATTGCCACAAGTGCGTTCTGTGAAAACCATGATTCCTAAGAGCAAAACGCTCAACTTCATTGGGTGTCTATCATGGTGCCTATATCCAAAGTGTTCAAATGCAGGCAATATCATACCTCTGTATCAGTTGAAATAAACTGAGCTGTCAGTAATGAAGGACATGCTTAATACCTGCACTATACACTGTGGTAGCCACTAACCACATGGGGCATTTGCACACTTGCAATTTGCTAGTGTGACTGAGGCACTATATTGTTTATTTTATTTTAATCAACTTTAAATTTAATACCCCTGTGCACTGAACAACAGAAATTAGATAAGATACTTCTATCAGAAGAAAAATCCTGCAATTAGACAAAGATAGCAACAAAAGAAAAAGTAGCAAGTGGAATTATGTCAAACTAAAAATTTTCCAGCAAAAGCAGCAATTAACATAGTAAAAACATACTCATTTTTTTTTTTTTTTTTTGTCTTTTTGAGACAGGGTCTCACTATGCAGTTCAGACTGGCCTTAAGCTCACTTTGTAGCTCAGGCTGGTCTCGAACTCACAATAATCCTCCTGCCTCAGCCTCCTGAGTGCTGGGATTACAGGCATGCGCCACCACGTCATGTAATAGAAGAAAATATTTACAAACATTTATAAATATTTACATTGAACAAAGGGTTAATATCTGAAGTATGTGAACACATGAACTCATATGTGAAATAAAAAAGGTCAAATTCTTAAGAACAGAAATTAAAACGGTAGTTACTTGAGACTGGGGGTAGGGGACTGGGAAGACAATGGTCTAAAGGCACAAAATTTCACTTAGGAGGAATGAACTCTCAAGAGATCTGTGATAATGTCATGACTACAATTAAGAACAGGATACTGCATACTTGACATCATTAGCATGGATTTTTAAGTATTCTCACTACTCATAAAATATTATATGAGGTAATGTGTATGTTAAATAGCCTGATTTAGCAATTCCACAATGCATACATATATCAAAACATGTTGGGCCAAAGAGATAGCTCAGTGGTTTAAGTACCTGCCTGGCAAGAACAAGGACCTGGGTTCTATCCCCAATACTGCATGTCGTGCCAGCCCCACACCATGCCAGCCACCAGATCAGGTGTGGTGGCGCATCCCATAATTCCAGCACTGGGGAGGCTGAAACAAGATGATCACTGTGAGTATGAGCTATGTAATGAGACCCTGTAACAAATAAATAAAAGAATTTTAGAAAGAAAATCATGTTATACACCATAAATATAGATGATTTCTACTTGTCAACTTTTAAAAAGTTATCATAGTTTCAAAGTAGGTAACTAGAAATGGGTAAAAAACATTGAATACTGCTCAGACTTTTCCTTCAAACTTTCCTTAACAGATAAACAAAAACTGAATTAACTTATGATATTGGCATATATAGGCATATAAATTTCTTGGATGGAAAAAACAGGGTTTTTCTGGTATTTGTACAGTTTTTAATCAAATCCATACTATATCTCTTTGTTTTATTCAGAAATGATACTTAAGAGTACTTTCTTGATAAAGTGGTGATCAGGGAAGACGCTTCCTGTGTCCTCTGCACAAACATCTCCTACTCAACAGGACCATGTACTCCATTTGGGGAAACATGGGTTAAATGATGGGTCACAGGTAATGACAGAATGGAGAATCATGATACCTGTCAGTACTCCTGTCTTAGCCAATACCGCCAAACTCAATTCCTTTCGTGTCAATGAAAGAGAGTAAAGGTCAGTTGAGTGATAAGTCCATTTAAACTTGGGAAAATCCTCAGGTCTGCAACAGTGAGACTTGTATTTCTGCTGTTAATAAAAAGATTAAAGTATAAATTCATCAGCAAAAAGGCCAAGGAGAGCCATCCCCAAGTACCATGAATCAGACTTTGAATTTGATGGGACAGAAAAGCCCTGTTTGGGTTCTTTCCTCCTCCTCTTTTTCAGTAGCCTTTTTATCAAGGCCCTCAGATGCCATGTCACTAGGCATGTCTGACCAATTTGAAAGAAGTTGGCTTATAAGGGTTGTTCCCAATAAGGTATAAGTGCAAATTAGCTCCTACAGCAAGCACATGGTTAAAAATGGAGTGTACTGGTTAAGCAGTTAATATGTACAATCATGTTATAACAGGAAGTTCAGGGCCCTAAAGGAGTAAGAGAAGAAGGGCTCGATCTTGTCTGAAGGTTACAGACAGTGCCCCTGTGGTGGTCAGAAGGAAGCTGCTGCTGGAAAAGTAGAGGGGATTTGGAGAGGCAAAGGTGGCAAAGAAGTCATTCTAGAGAAGAGCAGTAACAATAATAGCAGGGGAGAAGAGCAATTAACAGTGTGTGTGTGTGTCTCTAGGTGTGAATGTGTGTGAATGTGTGTGTGTGTGTGTTTGTATATTGCATTTGAGTTGTCAAAAGAAATTAGAAAATCTAGCTACTCAGAATATTCAGGTGAGCTTTGTACTCATTTCAATGTTTGGGTGGTTATGTAGGCTTTGTCCTGGAAAAGGCCCCATTCATTCATTGAATCATAATCTCCCAGGAATATAACAGATCTCCTCTCCACATCATTTGTGCAGCAATAATTCATCTCTACCGAACATGCATTGGCACATGTTGGTTTCCTTGCTTTAAAAATACAGAATTTCCTATTGAAACCAAGGACTTCACTCAGGGGCAGACAATGCACGGTCAAGATGTAAGCAGGAACTCCTGAATCAGACTGTCCCAGCAGGATTAAACAGGAGACATCTCTTGGGCTTTGCAGCCTATGAAAAAAGGCAAAGACTACTGGATCCTACTGCTTATGCTAATGCAATAAGCTTCTGCCTATAAACTTTTCCTTGGCCAGTTCTGTTGTTTGTAATTATATAAAAGGGAGCATCTTCTCCCTCAGACTGGTATACATAAAACACTGGGAAGGAGTTATCACTAGACCTCTGGATTTGACAAATTAGATAGGAGGCTTACCTTTCTAGGTGCAGAATTAGCACTCCCCTGTCACAGAGATAGAGGGACCTGGCAAAGGTTGTGAATTCCTGTCTTTTGCTCTGTGGTCACTGATTATGATCAAGACCCAGGCCACCAACTCTCTGCTGTTTGTGTTGCTCTGTGGAGCTGTCTGCTGCAGGACTGGAAAGACTCTGGCCCAGAAAAAGCCTTCTTTTTTTCTTTCCAGCAAGCAGTGTCCTTGAACTAATCCTATATGATGCTAGAAAATGTCCTAGCCCTCTTCACGTCATGATGCTAGATGCAAATATAAAGCATTTTGCTCTTTAAAAGGCAGTGTGCATGACTTTTTCACCTCAGGCCCCATGTGGACAATCTGATCAATTGTATTAGTCAAAAAGAAATAAAGCTTTGCAGATTACTGTCATTTATTTTGTAGACCTTTGTTACACTTGTCATTTAGAGAAGAAAGAAATCCCTAAAGAAATTTCCACAATACTGAGCTTGAATGACTCATATTCCTGCCTATTACAAAGCTTTTTGGTAGAATTCTATCTGGCCTAATTGAAGTTTATAGAACCTTTGCCTTCAGATGCAATAAATCTGTCATCACCAGAGGAGCAGTTTACACCCTAGGAATACTGGCTCACTTCATTGGTTTGTGCACGTTGCATTGCTGATGATTGGAGCCAGGCCTCACACATGCTAAGCAAGTTTTCTGCCATTGAGCTACATCCCTAGCCCGTATGTCTAAAAATTTGCAATAAAAACTACAAAATCTTTTAATGAAATAGAAAATGAAAGAAGGGAGGGAGGAGGAAGGGGGGAGAGAAGAGGAGGAGCTTTTCAAGTGAAACAGAAAGAAAAAACAGAGAGGTGGTAGGAACAGGCTGAGCACAGTAATGCTCCCCTGTAATCCCAGCTACTGTGGAAGTTGAGGCATGAGGATTACAAATTCAAGGCTAGTCTGGGCAACTGAGCAGGAACCTATCTCAAAAAAAAAAAAAAAAGTTGAAAGGACAGAGGATACATCCTTCAATGGTGAAATTCTTGCCTGGCATGGGTTCATTCCCAGTAATGAACAATGGGCTCATTCCCTTGGACTCATTTTCAGATAAAACAGAAGGCAGGGTTGGGAAGTTCAAAAGATACATGGGAGGATGTCCGTGTGACAGAGTATGAATGCTCCTTAGCTTCTTGAACCCGAAACACAACTGCAGATGGGTTCAAACCCTGCCCCCCCCCCAACTTCTGGATAAGTCCTAATGACACTGAGGAAATGACTTAACCATCTTAGTCTTGGAATGTAGGGATAATAACATCAGTCTCAAATATACATTGAGCACTTTTTGTGCACTGCAGATAATTCATTGAACCAAATAAGGGCCAAGCCTTGCCCTCACAAAGCTCTCACACTACTGAAGGAATCAGATATCAACTCCACTTGAACTAGTCCTCCCAGATTTTCCAGTTTGAGAAGGCCTTCCCTGCCTCCTGCAAACCTGCTTTCTGTCATAGCTCTTTAAATGCTTACTTAAAGATCCCTGTTCCCATTTTAACTTGTAAGTTTATTTCAGGAATGGCTAGATGAAAAGTGGTTGAAGAAAGTTTCAAAGGAAGTATTTTCCAGCAGTACATGTGATGCCCTTCCATTGGAAATGAATTGGGACTTTTTAAGAAACAAAATACTTGGTGAGGCTGGAGCACAAAGAGAGGAGGACAAAAAAGAGGTGGCAAGACATGTTAAGAACTTTGCTTTTGTTAATTTTTATTTCTATTGGTACATACTTGCAGTACATAATGAAAACATTCACTGAGGGGAGTAGAAACTCATGCATCTTCATTCTTTTTAAGAACTTTGTCTTTCATTCTCATTACCATGGGAAGCAATTGGCTTCAATGAACAAGAATGACTGCCAGTGACTTCACTGCCCCTGAAAGACAAGTGACACCAGCCTATCACCTGTCAGTTATTGGTTCATGAGCCTATTGGCACATGACCCACATTGGTCAAATTGGAATGAACCCTAGTTATTCACTTCTGAAATTAGAATACAGGATAACCCCATCTCCTACTCCAGGGAGCATACAGCTCATACATGTGCTACAGGGCATTTTGCCATCAGAGGACACTGCATTATAGAGATGGAAATTAATCCACAGATGGGGTTCCATGGAAGAGAGGAGCTGGCAGAGAAATGCACGCTACAAGATTGGCCATTCTGCTCACACTGGAAGTCTCCAGCCCTAGGTACTGACCTGAGGGGAACACAAGCCAATACATCCAACATAATAAAAATAAGCATATTAGAGCAAAGTGGGGTTAAAATGGTGCTATTATTATAGATTGCTTTTACATGGAACTAGGAACACTAGAATCTGGACAGGTGACCAAACAGTCTAGGCCTCAGGTAAACAAGGCTCTAACCTGGAGCTACAGGCCTTCATGGATCCTCAAAAGGGAATATAAATCTAGTTTTAGAGGTCATGTCAGTTACTCTGACTTCATGAATCTTCATGCTAAGATCCCATTCCTAGCATAACTTGACTCTTCTTCATATGCTGCTCTTCCCTCTCCCAAATGGCTTTCTTGTCCTCAACTCTGAATACAGTTTTCTGTAATAGTACTTATTTGCAAGTTTGGCTTACATATGGTCCATCACACCCTCAGATATCTTTCTATCACATTACCTATCAATTCTGCCTCTACACCTGATTGCCTATATGAGGTCTATATTTTCCCACCGAAATTGCAAAGAGTAGAAACCTAACCAACCCAGCTCTTCCCTCTTTGATCAGGACTCAGTGTGTTCATGCTGCTGTAACAAAATACTACAGACCGGGTAACTTATAAAGAACTGTAACTCACAGGTCTAGAGGCCGGGAAGCCCAAGACCAAGGCACTGGCAGGTTAAGTGTCTGTAAAGGAGAGAGTCTCTGTTTCTGGGTGACAGACTATTGCTGCATCACAGCAGAAGGGCACAGCAGCAGGATGGCGGAGGCTGCACAATACCTTTTTCATAAGGACATTAGTCTCTTTCAAGAGGGAGAAGCCCTCATGGTCTAAGCACCTCTTTAAGTACCCACCCTTAGAACTCTCATTGGTCATCAAGTCCTTATTTGGGAGGACACATTCAAGCCACAGCAGCTCATCACAACAGACCACATCAGCTGTGAGCTGACACCCTCAAGGAATATGAGACAGAGGAGGTTACTCCTTGGTTGCCCTGTGTGTATCACAGGCAATATCTGAGGCCAAACAGGTACATCACTGACTTATCCACATTCTAGATCAGGGGTAGGGTAAACACTCATTAGTGCTGTAAACAAAAGTTTTTAATTTTTAAGAGATTAGAATGCTCTTGGTCTCTGGTGTCCTTGAAAAGACTTTGTTTGAACCAAAAAATAATCACTCACTTCACTGGGAAACAAAATGAACCATGCAAATGGAAATTGAGAGTTACTCATCTGGAGGCTAATTGGGGGAGAAAACAAAGTCTGCAAGTGAATGCACATCTGTTAGGAGCACAGAGGCTGCCTAAGTACCAAGTGTGTTTTTCCTTTCCTTTTCATGCATTCTCCCCCTGGCTTTTTAGTAAATGAACTCTAACTATAAATCCACAAATGTCTTCCTTATTCTATTAAGTCTCCATGCAACTGAGGCATATAAGCTTCTTAAAGAAAATTAGTAGAACCACAGGACTGTGCTGCCAGAGTCACTGATTGCACAGTCTGCATCTGTACTGTGATAGTTCTTCAGTCTCTGTGCCTTTAAAGGAAGAATGCATTATCATATCAGGCCACATCGGAAATCTTAGCTCTGCACATCCTTCCACTTAAAACTCTACATCCACCTTCCCCGATACCATTCTCTTTCTTTCCTCTTGATTCATCTTTTCCTCAACATCCAAGTAAATTGTCAAGGGGAGGCTCTATCCAGGGGCTGCTAGTTCTTCCCGCACCTGGCTACTCAGTCATCCTCCTAAATGCCAAAACTTCAGGAATAGAAAAGAAAGTGAAGGGCCACTTGAGGATGAGATATTTCATCTGAGACAAACAGGAGATTGGCTTCTATTCCATCTGTAGCATGTTCTGGCAATTTTGTTTGTTCTCCTAGAGATCAATCATTCATGCTGAGAACCCACTCCTGCTATATAAATTCACAAGACACTACCATGAAGGCTGATTTAATTTCAGCAGCAAATGAAGCATACTGGTGACTGTCATACTCATGCCCATTACGCAGCAAAATTCCTGTCACCCACACCCAGGTCTCAAGTGACCTTGGAATCCAGCTGTCATTAGAAGACTGGCAGGGAGCATACAAACCAAACAAAGGCACCCAAGAAATGTAGCAGGTGTTATCCCTTCGTCACTAGGCAGAATGACTCAAACATGGCCAGAAAACTCACAATCTCCAGACTCTGCATGTCTGTCTGTGCCTCTGACAGTGACAAACTAGCACTCACATATTCCTACCAAACACTTGCTTTCTACATGTTCCTTAAAGTCACTAATCACTTGTCCTCAAAACATAACCTCAAGATAGACATGTCAACATCTCCAAGATAACAGGCTATCATTCATTAAGTACATTATAAATTTTTTTCCCCTTTTTTTTTTTTTTTTTTTTTGTGGAACCGGGGGTTGAACATCAGGCCTTGCGCTTTTGAGGAAGTGCTTATTCCACTGAGCCATCTCCCTGGCCCTACATTATAAATTGAAGCCTTCCCTTCTAAGAGGGAGCACCTGAGGTCCTGGCTGGGCTCTGAGAAGCACTCTAACTTCCCAGGATCATTCATCTGAATCGTTTCCTACTGGAAAGATTCCCACAGTGGGCAGTCTCCTTCATTATAAGTCTTCCATGCGTTTTTGTATTAAAGTTGTCATTTTCCTTGTTTTGTCATCCAATAGAATGGATATGATTCTGAGTGTGCAGGTGAACCTGTCTTAAGTGTCTCAGATGCAAGAACTGTGTTCAGTGCTGGAGATCAGGTTAAGATGTAAAAATAGGAGACAGAACACTTTTGCTTTTGATAGGTTAGGTTTACACTCCAGAATCCAGTGGATCTCGAAGCCAGTATGATTATAAAGTACTGTATGGTATGTTAAAAAAAATAATACATGGTTGAACAATGCCAAGAGCACAAGGGCTAAGTCTCATGAACTTCCCACTATATCTCTGTCATGGGGTGGTAGGATACGTGGTAGAATCTATGAATGCCTCCTATCTTGAAAAAAGGTTTCCACAGAACATATCCTGAAAAGAGATAATTCCTCAACTATGTGGGGGCCCTAAAGCCAATGACAAGCACCCTTATAAAAGACAAAGAACACCCAGCATGGTGGTGCATAGCTGTAATGGCAGAACTCCCGGGGGGGGGGGGCGAGCTAGGAGCATCACTGAGAGTTTGAGGCCAGCTGGAATTGAATAGTGAGTGCAAGGCCAGCCTAAAATGCATAGTGAGACCCTGTCTCTACACAAATAAATTCTAATTATCAGCAAAATACAATATGCTGCAAAAAATACTTTAAAAAAGACAAAAACATGAGGAAAAGGCAAGGGGAAGGGAGAGGCAGAAGATGCTGGAACATGGCCATAAGCCAGAGTGCCTGGCACCATCACAAACTGACAAAGAAAACAAATGAATCCTTCCCTAGAACCTTCAGAGGCAGCTCACCTTTGCCAACACCTTGATCTCAGACATTTTGCCTTAAAAACAATGAGAATAAATTTGTGTCATTTAAACTAATACATTTGTGGCAATTTGTTATGACAGCTAAAAGAAAAGCAAGCACAGTCCATTTGCTTGAGAAGCACTTCATTCTTCAGCTCCTCAAGTCTTAACTCGAGTATAATTTTTTTTTTTCGTATTTTGTGCAGGGTCTCACTATGCAGCTTGGACTCATAGTGATCCTCCTGTTTCAGCCTCCCCAGCACTGGGATTACAGGTACGCACCACCATGCTCAGACTCAGTCACTGGCTCAGCACACCCAGAGATGGGGGTGGGGGATTGAACCCCAGCCCCTGATCTTGCTTAAGCAGATGCCTAGTCTGCTGAGCTATCTCACTAGCCCTGGAGTATAATTTCTTCAGAGATGCATTCTCCGTATCCTGCTCTAGCCCAGGGTTCATCTTCTGCTCCAGTCCTACAGCCGGTCCTATGTCCCATTCCCTCCAAGCCCCTGTTGTAACATACATTTCCTGACTTAATTAGAGCAACATACTGAGTTTTAATTTAGGTTTCTTTCTGTTTTGAGGGGAGCTTTCAGGTTAGCTCAGTTGTTTAAAACACCTACTTGGGCAAACTCAGTCAGGTGCATGGGACCACAGTTCGATCCCCAACTCCACATGCCACACCAGACCCCCAGAAAAAAAAAATCCATCTTGAAATTGTCCTATCAAAGCAGCAGAAGGAAAACATGGATCATTTCTTAGGTCAGCTGAGTGCAGACTCCATCTTGAAATTGTCCTATCAAAGCAGCAGAAGGAAAACAGGAATCATTTCTTAGGTCAGCTGAGTGCAGACCACGGGGGACCCATGTGACAGAGGCTCATCCACAAGGTCTGGTGGAACCAGGCAGTATTACTGGATTTGAAAAGATGTCCCTGGAAGGAGAAAGAAGAACATGTGAAGAGGACAGGAAAGGGCTGCTGAGATCTAATTTTGCAGTATAGGTCAAGATAGCAACATTAATTTAAATCTAAACTTATTTCAATAAAAATTTTTAAATGCTAAGCTTAGAGACTGACTGATACCTGCTGTTTACTTATATATACAATAATTTGTAATGATGTCTGTCTGCCTGACAGGTTGCAACTATGCTTTTGTCACTGTTGTGTCCCTAGTTCCTAACACAAATGTTTAAAACAAAGTGAACAAGTAGCTTTCTCACAGATCACCCTGTCCCAGAGAGCTACTTCCCCAGTACATTTTGCATCTTCTCCAAATATAGTTTTCGATTGACTGCTACTGTAAAAAAATTGAATAATAGCGCATGGCTGACCTGGTAAAGTGCTTTACATTTCAATGGCTCGCAATTTGCAGAGTGCCTTTATTCTCTGTGCCACGGTACTGCACATTAAAAGAAATTCCTTAAACCTTCCAATACCTCTAAAAGCCAAAGTAAGAAATAAATATATGACTAAATAGTAGGTAACACATGCAGAGTTCCATGGAATGCTTATTGACAACTCCTAGCAATCAGTGATGGCAAGCTCCTCTTAGGGGGGTCTCAAGTATTCACAGAGGGTACAGGGTGTAAGTCAGAAGGCCCTCATCTTGCCTGACCTTCAGATGACAGTGGCTCTGGGAGCCATGTACACCACGTGAGCTATCTCACCCACTGAAACTCCGATGATGTCATAGAACTTTGATCCTTTGAGTTACTTCTTTGGGCATCACCTGATCCACTATCAAAGGGTCTACTCTGCCCTCCTGCGTCTCCTCCCCAATAAAATGTTCCAGAGCTAAAGGTTTTTATTCAACTCACAGCAAGGATCAGGAGGCAGAGGAAGTTGAAGTTAGGTCAGAAATTGTTGTTTCTTTTCTATGCATATTAGTATAAAATAGTTTAATTATGTATGTGGACACAATGCTCACATTCTTGTAATGAGCTGGTACCTGTGCACAACACATCTTAATTCCACCCTACCCTCCTGTTCCCCATCTCTTGATCCCCTTTCCACTTGAAAAAAGATCTCTCTACTTTCTATTATCTCTTCATGTAAAATAATACTAAAATCAACAGTTTTCTGCTTTCTATTATCACTAATATTACAAAGATGACAATAAAAGACACCAAATATTGCCTTCGTTCTATAGGAATTCCAAAGAGAAATAACCATGTTTCCAAAACATATTAGGGTGACTTCTAAAATCCAGTCCAGTGACGCTTAACCCATCGCAACATAAAAACCAGAGATTGTACGTGAGGGTTTCTTTAGAAGGGCAGTTGCTGAGGCCAGGACCTCTTCTTCAGGAACCCTTCAGAAGATCACTGAGCTGACTTGTGTCTTCTGGAGTTTGGAGAAGGCAAGACCTAAGTTATTCAGTGGGGAAGCATTAGAGTACCAAACAAAGAATCAGGGCTAATTCAAGAATGGCCTATATTTCCAGAGTGAGGCAGCATTTCCCAAGACATAGACATTCCAGACATCAGGCAGATTTAGGAAATTTTGAAGGAATGCAAGTCAAGAAGACCATCAGGGTAAAATGGGTGGAAAGTTACTCAAAAAAGAAATCCAAGAGGGATAACTTTTAGTAAGTCAGAAGGTAAGTGCCTTTCTTGGGAACCACTTTGTGGAAAAAAACCAACCATGAAAAATCTGATTGATATTCCCCCAGAGATACCAGATCAAAAGTAAGTTTTCTTCTTTGTCTATTTATATTTTATTTACTCTCCTCTCTTTCCTGTACAACTCTAGAGAAAAGGAGAAACTTTAAATTGGATGAGAGAGGGCTGGGAGATAGCTTGGAGGTCTAAGCACCTGCCTGGCAAGCACAAGGTCCCAAGTTCAATCCCTGGTACTACATGCTGTGACAGCAGTGCTGGGGAGGCTGAGACAGGAGGATTGCTATGAGACCAAGCTGCATAGTGAGACCCTGTACTCAAGAAAAGAAAATTATGAATTGTGGGCCAGCCAGATAGCTCAGCAGATTAAAGCACCTGCTTAGGCAGACACAGGGACCAAGGTTCAACTGGGCATGGTGGCATGCAGCCATATTCCCAGCTCTTGGGAGGCTGAAAACAGGAGAGTCACTATGAATCTGATTTGTGTAGTGAGACCCTGTAGACCCTGTACTAAATACAAAAAAGAAAATTAAAGAAAAAAATTATGAATTGGATGAGAGACTAATGTCTTTTTTTTAATCTTTTATTTATTTATTTACTTTTCGGTACAGGGCCTCACTATGCAGCTCAAACTTATAGTGATCCTCCTGTCTCAGCCTCCTCAGTGCTGGAATTGCAGATGTGTGCCACTCTGCCTTGTTTCGGTGGATGGCACAACAACCCAGGAATCAGGGTTGGTACTGCATGTGGAAATGGGGATCAAACTCGGGACCTCACCTTTCCAGGCAGCACTTAGACTGCTCAGCTATCTCTCCAGCCTGGAGACTAAGGTTTCTATATTAGACTAGTCTGCATTTATAATATGTTTTAAAATAAACAGATTTACTAACACCTGAAAAGAGGCATGAAATCTAACCTAGACTTCTTCCAAAAATAGAGAAAGAAATATCAATAGATCTTGCTTAATAGTGTGAACAAATAAGGCTGCTTTCTGCTTATACCTTTTTCAACTGGCCAAACAAGAGCCAGCACAGTCCCATGGGCTTATCCAGTGGTGCTAGTTTCAGACCATAAAACCACAGTCACAACTGTGTGGATCCCAAGGCTACCTTCACAGTCCAACCCCAAGACAAGCTGGCCACAGTAACACCACCCACTGTGGCAGGTTGAAGTGACCCATAGCCAAAGTCTGTCTTTCCTTCTTAGGGATAAGGCATTTTCTTCTACCAATTAGTAATGCCTTTTTATACCTGCCTTCTAGGACAAGGGGACTAGCTCCTCCCAAACATAGAGCTGAAGGAAACGCCCAGTGTGCTGTACTTGATTTATAACACTGCATCCGTAGGTCACCCATGCCAAAGGATATTTCCCATATAAGACCCATTTGAGTAACCTGTGGTGTCTACCTTGCACTTCGAAAGAACCTTTCTCAATGAACATTCATTTAACTTCTGGTTGATAACAGTGGCTGTCATGGTCACAATTCATTTAAGTATGGAAAAAATAACACATGAAGTTGAGAAATGACAAATTGTGTGAAAGAGAAGAGATAACATAGACTAACAAAGAAAAGTCAAAGAAAAGAAATGGAATCCAGACAAGCCAGGAAAGGAAGAAGGGAGGATCAGTCTTTGATTGTGAGAGCAAACCCCCTCCCTGACTTCTCTGCCTAACTAGTTCTCTTAAATTTATCATGTTGGAAATTGTCAAGGCTTTACTATCTTGATGCTGAATGGGACAGGCAGCCTCTCCCAGCTGACACTGGGCTCACACCACACTGTTCTCCTGCCTTTGCCGAGTGTGTGGAAGTGTCTGGACTCTATTATTTCTCAGCTACAGGAACTGTGTGAAAACAGCAAGGGTGTATGGCTTCATTACAGCTTTCCAGGGTTCATTAAATAAAAATAGCTCTAAATGAAGTTACATTAGAAAGCCCTTGCATTACATATCACTGCTAATGAGCACCTTTCTAAGACTCTCCCCCGAACAAGCAGAACTTGTTACCCATTAGCAATTGTCCTGAAGTTCAGTTAAGGAAGAGCTGGTTTTTTCCCCTGAGAATCAGTGTGGCTTCCCATGGAGATAAATGTCAAATGGTTCAACCAGTTTGCAGGGGAGCTGTACATGTTGGGATTAAAGAAAAGAAACTACTTTCGTCTAATAATGACCACCCTGTAACACTATGTCAAACTCATCTCTCCTCTAGTCATTGACTAGATCCCACAACATTTTAGTGACTTCAGATTTTTAAATGTCTGTTAAATATTTAAAAAGTGTCTAAGAGTCAACCTTGCTCATTTTCAACTCCAGTTTCATGTATGATTCAGAATTCTTCACTACACTATTTCTTCCCCCATCCTGATTCAGGGTCATTTTGTGGTCTTGCAGCCCAATTCTCACATTTTACCTTCCACTCCCTTTTTCCATGATAGGAAGAGAGGAAAAGGAAAAGCACCTCTCCAGCTGTAGTAGGTCTCCACTCCCTCTTTAACTTACTAGGGCCATTTTTCTAGGGTGTATGTGTGTGGACTTCATTTGCATTCAATTATTCCAGCCTATTCCTGATATTGTTCCTCAGTAGCAACCCTGGACCTCACAAGTTGTGATAGGATATTTTAAGATCCATTGACCTTTGTGGGGTTCACATCTTCTGCACTCCTACACAGAGAGTTGAGAGTTCGGGCCCCATTTTGACAGCTCACTCACCAAGAGATATCATTCTCCGTTCTCTTTCCCTGCTGTGGTAAAACAGAAGCAGATTAACAGGTCAGGTGTTTACCTAAAGTTCTGTTAAAGCTAAAGTACCTATATTCTCCATTTCTAACTCCCTCTCTCACCTTATACGTGGCCCCCAACCCCTTCTCTTTTCACTGCAAGGAAGGATAAAATACCCCACTGCTCTCCACACAGGAAGGTCTTAAAAGCAAGAAGAGTAATCACATCAGACAACCTGCATCACAGTCTGGAAGGTGGCCTGGCCAGAAGCCTGAGACAGAAAGAGCAAAGGCATCGGAGGGGCAAAGCTAGGTCAGTCTTCTGAAATTGAAGTTTTAAGAAAAAACTATGGATAAATGCCTGCTGCCAATTTTGACAGTTCTCTGGATTTACAATAGTGATGTCGGACCCTTTTGTTCCTTATTTGGAAATCCTAAGACAACCAAAGAATTCTCACATCCTGTATAATAGTTTCCATGAAACATAGATAGATGATAGATAATAGATAATAAACGGATATATTATATGAATGTATTTGTGGTTCCAGCAATTCCATAAATAATGCATATGTTGAGAATATTTTTTTAATTTTGTTGCTACAGGAGAAAGTGGTTAATGAGGTCATAGTGTGCAAACAATGAAACATACATACATCTGTTTATTGAGTTTCATTGTTTCTATATGTGGTATATTTCTCTTATGTCTTTATTTTTTTGTCTTTGAGATAGGGTCTCGCTATACAGTTCAGGCTGGCCTTGAGCTCACTTTGTAGCCCAGGCTGGCTCCAAACTCTGCAATCCAACTGCATCAGCCTCCCAAGTGCTGGGATTACAGGTGTGCATCACCAAGCCTGACCCTTGTGTGGTGTATTTAATATGCAAATTCAAATACATGTTTATGCATGTATATATATGCATTTGAATTTGTATATCAAATATACTACACATAGAAATATTAGAGAATATGTAAGATCCACTTATAAGAGTTTACAACCATCTTTTCTGCCTTACAAAAATCTCAAGTGATTTAATAGGGACCTCATGGTGTATAATGTCAGTTTCTTTCCCTGAAATCCTCTCTCTGCATAGCTGCATGTTCTTACCTTCAGACACTGTTGTGACACCATCCCCTTCTCTACCATTTCGTATTGCTCTTTCTTCTTATTAAGTTAGCCAACATTTATCAAATATCAAAATGTCCTGCCATGCCTACTCCTCATTCACAGACTGGAGGAAAACAATGGCTACCTTTCAGTTAGCTTTTTGCAACACCTGTGTAGATGAGCCTAAAATCTCTTTTTAGAAAACAAGAGTGCACCTCCCAGTCTTCCTTAGCTTGGAGGTTTTAGCTGGAACTTGAAGGCAATGGCATATGACCATTTAAAAGCCTATTATATTTGGATAAGAGAACTGACAGTTCACACCAAGAGTAAAGAGCCACTTTCTGTGTGCTTCATTTCACCTTAACTACCAGTTGTCCATCATTCCTTTGGAATTCTAATTTTCCTTAGAAAAGAGAAAGGGAAAAAAGATGGAGGCTGAGTGTTAAAGATTCTTTTCTGTCTTTGTTATATGTTAGTGAGCAATACTTATTCATACAGCCTGGAGAAGAAGTAGACTTATTATTTTTCTCCTTTGAATCGTCTAGATCATTATGGGTCTCCAAAAAAAGGCAAATAAATATACTTGGAAAAAAGAGTAGCAAAAGTTATGAAGATGATGATAAAGTGCATTCATTTTTTTCCCAAGTTAGAAATATTGCTGGGACTGGGTAGGAAACTGAACAAGCAAGGTGTAGACTTCTATTATTCAATCAGCAAATACTCACTAAGCACTTGTTTTATGTCAGAGACAGTGCAGTTTTTGTGCTGTTCTGAAGAAAGACTTGAATATTGTCCAGGTTTGTAGCCAAAGCAATATGTTTCACTTTTTCAGATGGCAAAATTTGCTGTTATTTGAAAGATTAAGCTTTCCTACATTTCCTAGCAATGAATGCAAATTGGGATTCAAGCCACATGGCCTAATAAGATCCATGCATATATCTGGTCAATTAATGTTCCTTGCCTGGATGTGCAGTTATGAAGATTTGAGGACAGCTTTAATACAGCTGTGCAGTTAGAAAGAAGCTTGGGTGCTTCCACCTCAGAAGCAGCCAAGCCGCCACCACTGTAACTTGGAATCTTGCTTCATTAGCATCTGAACTCAAGTTCTCTAAGCTCAACTTGAGGAGCAGTTAGGCCAAAAGGTTGGCTGGAGATTGTAGAAAAAGATATGTCTCTTTAGCCTTTCTGGAGTGAGATGGTATCCCAATGTTGTTTTAATTTGCATTTCTCAAATGGCTAAGGGTGTGGAGCATTTTTTCAGGTATTTATTTGCCTCTTGAATTTTTTCCTCTGAGAAGTATGTATTCATCTCACATGCCCATTTTTGGATTGGGGGACCTAACTTTTTTAATTCTTTATATATGCTAGATAGAAGACCTTTGTCTGAGTGATTATTTGTTGATTTTTTTTTCAAATTTCTGGGTTATCTTTTCACTCTTTTGGTGATTTCTTTTTTTTTTTATTAATTTTATTGAGAAACAAATAGCAATGAGACAGTTTCAAAACTGATTAGTAGGATAGTTTCAATAATTAATACATTGCATACTGTTGTCTTAGTACTGGTTATTCATAGTAAAAGATGCAGACATGATTTCCTGTCCGAACATTATTAGTACAAATCTTTCTTCTCATTGAATTAAGAGAAAGTAGCTGTATATCTATCCTATTTTGTATATATAAATATAAAATGGTCCTTCGTTTGTATTCCCTTTTTTTGTTTAGTTTTGTCAGAAATGGATATTTCATTCCTCATGTAAATATGTTAAAACTGCAACATCATGAAACTCAGGTGAGCTCCAAATTTTCTGAACAAGGAGATTATGGAGCCACAGAGGAAAGAGATTGATGTTCTAATGTGTGCCTGGGGAGAGTCACATGAAGAGAAAACTTTCTCTCAAGCTCTCACAGAAAGCAAACTGGTCAACATTGGCTGTGACTCATCCACATGGATGACACAGACAAAGGAACTACAGAATAATGTACAGGACTACAAGATAAACCCTGAGAGGACTTCACTGACCACATAGGAAATATAAAGTTCATGTGTTGGTATATAAGTCTTGATCTATCTAGGTCTTAACCATCCAGCAGAAAAGTATAAAAATGAAGTATACATCGTGAGGCCATAATA
>PVKA01015067.1:0-50894 GCA_004027165.1 Ctenomys sociabilis
TCTTGAAGAAATTTCTTGATAGAATGTTACAATGAAAAACAAGTATAACTTCAAGAACAATGAATTTAAGTATTTTAACCTAAAGAAACTTGTGAAATGGCTACATAAACTATGAAAAATCTGAAATGTTGGAGTTTATTCCTTTTATTTTGATTAATCTAACAGTAAAAAGCCATATAACTATCAAAAATGCCCTTTATCTAAAGGTCACTGTGGAAAATGCATCTTTGATAACTATTAAAATGAGACCTACTTACTGTAAAATTATCAAATGCATAAAACTTATTAATGGCTTTAGACTGTACCAATAATAGTACCAATATTCTATAAAATGAAGGACTGAATAGAACTGCTTGGCTGTCAAATACTTTCAGCAAATGGACTTAAAAGAATGCTACAAATGCACATGTACATTGTGATGATCTGCCAACATAGAAAATCCAACCTCTTGCACATATTCAGCCCCCAAATTAGTCAGATTATGATTTTTCATGTGAAGATTTAGGTGTTTCTCCATCATTGTCTTCTTCCTCTTCGTCGTCACAATCCCCATCTGTTTGCTGTTCCAGTTCCTCTTTTGTGATCATTTCAAAATCATTCCCATTTCCACTACTGTGCTGAGACCTGTCATCTCCCTCAGGTCACTGTGTCTGAATGCCGCTCTCCACCTGAGCCTTCTGCTCCATGATCTCCTGCTCCTCCTTTTCCTTCCTCATCTTCCTTTTTCTCACTGTCTGACCTTTCCTCACTGTCAGACTTCTGCTGTTTTTTGGTTTCCGATTTTTCATCTTTCTTGAAGTCTGCTTTTGGTCCTTTGTATTCATGTGTGTACAGAAGCCCGAAGGAGTCAATGAAGCCCACATCAGCAGTCAGATTAGGCAGGAACCAAAAGTGGTGCCTTCCTCCAGTTATAAGCCAGACGATGAGAAAGAGGATGCAACGAGCAACAGCAAGGAGAAGAATGCTGGCTACAAGGCAGCCTGTGCCCACACTGAGGTAATAAACACCTACTCTCATTTCTGTTGGCCAAAGCAGGGAAGAGGGTGGCTGCAATTACTGCAATCACAAGAATTAATCCCATGACAAAAGTTTTAATATGAACTGGGTCATAGATCCACACATAAACCTCATTGCCATCTAGAAAAACTTGGTCATCGTGTGGTTCAAGTTTGAACTTTTTCTTAGTTTCTTTCTTTTTGGGAGTTCCAGGAGTTTCTTCCTTTTTGGAGTCTTCTTTTTCACCATCTTTTTTTTTCTCTTTTTCCTTTTTTGTCTTTTGTTTCTTTATATTTTCTTTCTTGCTCTTTTTATCTTCTTCTTTTCCACTTTCAGCTTTTCCTTTATACTTTTCTTTCTTTATATCTTTATCATACTTCATTTTCATTACTTTAAGTGCTCGGTGAAAAAACTGTTTCTTTAAAAGCCTGTTGCAGTACTCAACCACAGACTCTCTGGTTGTAAGTAAAGCTTCCTCTCCTTTCTTGGCTTTTGCCCACTTTGAATCCAAAAGGCATCCACTGCTTTTGAAGCGGGATCCGCTTCTTGTGTCGCCTGCGTTCCGCCACGTTGGCCGCTCCGCCCCTACACCAGCATCTTTGACACTCTAGAATGAAGTCAGGAAGCAACGACTACACCTAGGCAGATGTTAAGAATCTAGACTTAATAGGCTCTGGGCAAGGCATCTGCCGTAACTACTCAGCCCAACGGCTGTAAGTGGAAACAGCCAACAATATTAAACAAGTTAAGTGTGGCTGTGTTCCAATAAGCCTTTAAAAAAAATAACAACAGACAGAAGATTAGACAGATTTTCTTGAAATAAGGGTATTTTCCACAACCACCTGACTTTTTCTCAATTAAGATCCAGCTTTATATTCAAATCATATGAAATTAGATATACAAAACTTAAGAACTAATTCATCATTTTATTACAATCTATACAATTATGTATGTGTATAGTGTAAATTCTGTGATAACAAAATCACCTGTTAAAAAACTTTATTTTATTGTAGTAGTGGGAACTGTATCTCTAATAACCAGCTTGTATTTTCTTAATATAATACTTACATGATGCCATATTTTGTGCTTTAAATATACTCATTATTACACTGGATTTCAAGTTTTAACTTAGTTCACATGTTTCAAGTATATTTTAATGACCACAAGTGGCTCTGAAGTGCACTTTACACATTTTGAAAGTAGATTAAATTGTTATTAGTAATTTCAAAATTAAAACTGTCAAATACTGTACCATAGAAATAGCGTTATTACTACTAATTTTGCAATTTATCCAACTGCTGCGATCACAAGACTCTGGTTTTTAGTTTCATTTTGGTTTCGGTGACTGCAGAAGAATTTTATGGTTCAGGACAATAGACCTATGTAACAACTAGAAGAAACTGTTTCAGAAAGCTGTCTGCACTGGCTGTATCCAGGCTGACTTCCTTACGAGGATGGCTGAATTATTTAGGGAGAGAGAGCTTCTTTGTTTGGAAGTGGTTTAGTAGGACTTTACCGTGTAAAAGTAGGTATTTGGAAGACACAGATGGCTCAGAGGTCAAGCTGCATTTCTCTGTGTAATAAGCAAAATGTGGACAACGTCTCCTGGTAGAAAAGGGACTGGAGATTGTCCTGAAAGAGAGCATGACCTGACATCAAATATGACCCCTTAGCAAGAAAGGGGTCAGTGAGGCATTTTCTGTGCTAAGGAAAGTTAGACAACACTTAACAAATTGTTTCTGCATTATTTCATAGTATCAACAATAATAGGTCAATCAAATAAAATGTCTGTGGCAGTGAAAGGGATATGCCCATGTCTGTCCTTAGAATGAAGTAGTAAAGAGGAAGGAGAACAGCTAGGAGAAAAGAATTGAGAGAGGACCAGAGCAGGACCTGGGGAACAGGTTATAGACCAGGGCTTGTCTAGGGCAGCTGGCTGTCCTCTAGTGTTGCTGGTTTTCTAAAGGAACTGGATTAACAGAAAATATATGTGTACATTGGAAAATTTATCAGGGAGTCTTACAGGATCAGTGGAGAGCCCACAGTGGCCTCCAGAGTAGTGACCACTGCTCTGTTCAGGAAAGATAGAAGCCACCGAAGAAGGATCGAGTGTGCAGTATGCGTTCAAGATCAGAGGTGTGGAAACTCAGCAGAGTCACAGGAACAAGTCTGTACTGGGGGAGGAAGCAACACACTTCCCTCTTCTCCACTGTTTATTTCACATAGGCTACAAATTTTGGTGTCACCCCAAACTGGGGGGGGGTGTCTTTCCTCTTCAGTTTGTGAACCAATGTGTCAACTATCTACAGATACCTTTAGAGCCATGCTTTATTAATCCATTAGGTGTATCTTAGTCAATTCTCTGTGGCCTATTATGCTGAACAGTCACATCCGGCTGTCATGTATACCCTCTCCCTTCCACTCGTGCTGGCTCTGCCTCACTCCCTAAACTCTAAAGGATAGCTAGACACTGGAACCGATTCCCCATTCCCTTTGCTTCTTCAGTTAAATTCATTTCCTAGGCCAGAGATTTCAAAAATGTGTGGACTGCAAGCCCTTACTGAGTTATGAAGTCACCCATATTTATTTTATTGAAACAAAACTTAAAATGATGCAGTACAAAATGTATACAGTCAATTTGATACTTGAAAGTTTTGGATCAGACTCTGTGTGCTTGCTGTTCTGCAGAGTGATATGAATTTTTGACTGTGTTGCACACTCCATATTTTCAAATAGTACCAACTCTGTACTAATGATTCATAGAGCAAATTTATGTCAGTGGAACTTGACTCTCAAACTTTACTCATATCCAGCTGTTTAATAATGTGGGAGTCTGATATACAGGAGTCGTCTTGAGATCAAATCTGGACACCCAATACTCTCACATGCACTCATCCATTTGTCTTGCAAAAGTCTTTCCAATCTCAGAATACAGAACCTTTCTGCCTCTTAAGACCAAAACAGTGCAAGCATCTTTATCCTCTTTATCGTATCCCATACGGCATGATCCATCAAGCTCTACCAGCTCAAAGTTTTGCATGCACCATAAATCTCTCCACTTCGCATAACCTCCACAAGCCTATTCCAGCTCAATTGTGCCTCAATAGTTTTCATAGATTATTTCAATTGCCTCCTTCTTCCCTTGCCTTTCTTCAGTCTAATTTCCAAAGACCAGTCAAAGTGATGCTGTACAAATGTAAATCATGACATAGCTGTCTCTTTTTGGATTTAGGGCTGCCTAATATCATGCAGATAAAATCCAAAGCCCTCACAGTGATTGCAGTGTCCAATATGAGCTTCTGTAGCCCCTCACTCTTCCTGACTCGATCACCACCTCTCTTTCCAGCAATTGTCTCCTTGAAATTCACCAGTCTTGCACTTGCTTTGAGGCCCTGGTAGATTCAGTGTGCTTTGCATGTTCTCCTAGCCAGCACCTTGGGGGCAATTCGTCACTGCATCCACACATCTATTTGAATATTACCTAACAGGCAGGCCTTTCCTCTACTCACAGTCCCTGTATCCCTCCTTTGCTTTTCTCCATAGCACACATACATGTCAGATTTATATTTTTAAAGACATTAAAGGAGTGAAAAGCATGAGATGTGGGTAAGGAACAATTTCTGGGAAATGAAAGATGTTCCACACAGTAGGGTTCACTAAAGCAAGAAAAGGATAAAAGAAGAGAGGATAAGAGTGAAAAAAAGCCTGGGGGTATAGCTTGGTGGCAATCTAAGTGCCTGCCTGGCAAGGGCAAGGACCCAAGTTTGATCCCCAGTACTGCATGTCGTACTGGCCACCGGGACCAGGCATGGTGGCACATACCTATAATCCCAGCACTGGGGAAGCTGAGACAGGAGGACAACTATGAATCCGAACTGTGTAGTGAGACCCTGTATCAAATAGGTAAATAATTTTTTAAATGAGAGAAATAGAAATACTAACATCTTACAAAAAAAGTAAAATTTTAAGTTTGGAAATAAATAAAAATCAGTACCTGAAAAACATAAATACAATAAAAATAGCTACAAGAAAAGTATTAGACCTGAGAGGACCACAAACATTCCACAAAGACCCCAGTAGTAAGTTGACTTAAAAATAAAAATGTACAATGTTGAAGGTTAATATTCTAAAATACTCCTATGAATAAAGTAAAAAGTCTATGATGCAGGAAAAAATTAGTTTATAAATTAATCAAAATTGAAACCAATGAAAGAATTATATAATAAAAATAATTAAAGAAAAACAAGGAGAAGAGGACATAAAATTTGAATGTTAGAAATACAGGCAAAGGAAGAAATGAGCAGGTATGAGCGTCTAAGGAAAGCCCCAGGGGATTGTCTTCTGTTCAGGTAATGAGGTAGGCAGGCTGTGGCCTCTCTGATTCATTTCCTTTCTCCAGTTCATAATTCATACCACCTTGGATGCACTGGATAAACCAATTCAATCAAACGTTCAACTATCTCCACAATAAGCTCTAAAACGCAGTTACCAGTAACTGAGGTCCCTCTCCAACAGGCATATCCAATAGATGGTCTGGGGATTACATGGGCCCCACAAGACCATAAATTCTTAACATTCTGATGTGATTTAGTGATCTTTCTCATCACTTGGCTGTGCTATGGATTATGTAGGTCACAATGCAGCAGCGTGTAGTAGAGGGCATAGTGCCAGCTCTACCTTCCGTGCCCACCACACTTAGTTTATGTTGCCCTCTTTTTTGATGTTATAATAAAAATAAACTGATTTTGTAACTTATGTACATGAACTATATTACATGTTTTATGTGCAGCCCAAGACAATTCTATATTCAGTGCAGCCGAGGGAAGCCAAAACCTTGAACACTCTTGCTCCAGACTCTGTTCTCAGGGGTGTTTCCAAATCCATTGTTCACATTCACAGCACAAACCCTCCTGGTCATGAGTCCTTAATTTCTGGTCATATTCTCACACCCATGCCACGCTTAAGCTGCCTCCCTCTTCTGGAGCAGACACCTCACTTTTTACACTCAGTTCCTAAAGGTTTTGTTCCTTAGTAACTTTCACTATCCACATGGCCTGTGGCAGCTTGAAAGGCTTTAGACATTGAGCTGCCTTGCCTCCATCTAGGGCCTAATTCTTTCTCACACTTCTGTGTGTTTTGACTCCCTACATCACTCTTCTTTCTTGGTTACTCCAACAATACTCTGTGATATCCTGTCTTCTCAGCTCTTACATTACCAGCATCTTCAAAAGAGATACAAATTCTCAGGCCCCACTTGTGTCTATTGAGTCAAATAGCTGGAGGTAGGGTACAGAATCTGTGCTTGAAAAAGCCAGGAGAGGACATTGGTAATACTGAAGTTGAAAAGTGGATGGTACATATGATCTTTAATATTTCATTTTTATTGAAGTGTTGGTAGAAGATAAGCTCTAGAGTCAGACTACTTTTCCCTGAAGTCCAGCTCTACCATCTGATGACTTCACATGTGTTGTTCCTTTATACCTGAGTTTTCTCATATGCAAAAGACAGTAATCATAGTTAAGTCACTCAATCAAGGCCAAACCGCAAACAAACTACAGAAAAATCTGAATCCAGATAGGATGATGTGTAAGTGTAGGTGCATAAAGGAGCTAACAGGACTTTAAGGTAGTCTCCTGCTAGGAAACAAGCAGCAACTGTTCTTTGGGGTCATGAAAGGGGAAAAGGAAAAGAAAGGTTAATCAAAGGGGCAAACTGCTTGTCATGGTTCATGTCTTGTCGTCACCCCAAAGCCTCACACAGTCATGGGGCTTCTGGAATTTGTGATTGATTATTGTGGGTGTGGGTACTGCACATGCCCTGGGGCAGGTAATTTGTACTCTGATGCAAGGAGTGAAAGAGGGTAGCTAGGTGCCTGAGCTGCTGCCACTCCGTTTTGATCTCTGCTCTTTGCCACTGCCATGAAATGCTGCTCTCTGCCATGTGCCACTGAGCTGCCTTGGAGCCAGCTAAGTGCTGAAAGCTCCAGTAACTGTGAGCTAAATGAACCTTTCCTTCCTTCATTTTGAGTCTCGGGTATTTATCCCAGCAACAAGAGAAGAGTAACTGAGTCACTGCTGTACTCCCTGAGATAAGAAAGTAGGCTGTGCAGGCAAACTGGATGAGGTTAATGCAACCAGCTAAACCTTACCCTGTGCAGATATCTCTGCCCCTGCAAAAAATCAGAAACAGTTAAATAATTACTGGCATTGCTCTAAGATCCTGCATAAGTAAGATCTCCACTTTGTGCAGGGCTGCTCTGCCTGCGGGGTAGCCAGCTTTGGGGCTGGTGTGTCTGTGAAGTAGCTGGCTTTGCTTCTTCTGACAACAAGCTCTCATTATTTTTCAGCCTTGAAACTGGCCCATGTACGATTTCCACCTTATATGCAGGTAAGAAACCATGATAGTCAGCGATGAAGGGTAACAGCATCCAAGTTATTTGGACTTCCTGTAACTTCAAGACAACCAAAGTCCCAGCCATGGTATTCAAAGCCCTTCAAGGCTCCTTAGCACATCTCCTACTGTTCCTCCCTTGTAGATTATACACCAGCAGAACAAATCCTTTGCAGCTAGGGAAACCAGGTAGTAGCAAATTGTCACTATTGTCATGTACGTGTCTCATTAAAGAATACTCTGCTCCCTTACTGAATGAAAGCTTCAAGCCCTTCTGGACCTGAAGCCTCAGTGAAGCCCTCCCTAACATCCTCCCTTCTCTTTTATTATCCCCTCCAGAAATGGTCCCCTCTTGCTCTACACCATCATTCTGTCTGGCAAATAAGCAGTTATTAGGCATCAGCTTCTTGGCACTTCAGGGGATTCACCTGGGACTGATGCTACAGGAAGTTCAGGACCTGACACGCAGGAGCAAAATGTCAGCTTGCTTGTCTGAATTTCCCACTGGACCATAAGCTGTGAAACCCATGGTACTGTCTCACGCCTCTTTATCACAGCATCTCCAGTGCTACATCACTTCTAGCCACAAAGTAGTATACATCTGTAAATAAACAAGATAGAAACGCAGAGGCTTCCTCATTCACCTTGAATATCTGTGAAGTTATGCTGTCTCTTCAAGACAAGATAAAGCTGAAACTCAAAATAGTAATGCTCCGAAGGTCAATCACCTATAACTCCACTGGCTATGTGAGGGAGGAGAAGAAAAGGAAAAGACAGGAGGCAATGAGATTGCTGTCACTCTTTAACATGGGAGTAAACCCATATGTAGCATGGTTAAGTGAAAGGTAAAAAATCATGAAGAAACAAAACAAGGGTTTGGACCTACGTAGTCTGACTCAAGAGTCTATACTTGGATTTGAAGTGAAGTTGGTCTGATATTAAAAAAAAAAAATACATGGGAAAAAAGGCCAAGGCGATCTGAGTGGCCAGGGTGAGAGCATACAGGGTAGGAGAGACTGAGAAATAGAAGAGAATATTAGGTGTTCTCTAGGGCAGAGAACACCTAACTACCAATTTCAAGGAGCCCTTTCACAAGCACAGGAAATGCAGAACAGTCTTGGGAACGGCTTCAACACTCTCACAAGCAAACCCACAGGCTCTTTCTGCAACTTCAGCACCACCAGCTACCAAGCAAGTTACAGTAAAATCCAGAAGTAGGGCAGATCACCTCTGTGTGGGAGTTCCATGCCACGTCAGCTCCAGGTCAGGGGGACTGCCCTGGGGACAGCCGGGGACCTGTCCAGGGACGAGACTTTTATCAAAAGCAATCAGGAACACAGTCCCCAGTGGGGCTGAGGGCTGGAACCCAGTCTTCAAGTGAAGAGTCTGGAGGAGCTCATGGGAATTTGATGGATGTGGTAAGAATAAACACATGAAGCCAAAGTAATCATATAGGCACTAATTTCATGGTTGAAGAGCTTCAAATATTACTTAATCCTTGAGGGTAGGGAGGATGCAGATACATAGAGAGAGCGGAAGAGGGCAGTTTACAAGGGAGACACCCACAAGCAAAGACCCTGGGAATGATGGTGAAGTGTGTGCGCGCATGCGTGTGAGGAATAGAGAAAATCTCTAAGGGGTGTCCACATTTGAGGACAAGGGAAATAAAAGGAATCAGGATTGGAGCTATGGTTTCCTTTTAACTCTGTCTTACTTAGGATTGAATTGTTCTGTGGGGCATTTTCTCGATCACATTTTTTTAAGACTTGGTAGAATCTTAAAGAACATCCCATCCTTTATAAATCAGACTGGGGAGTTTACCAAATTTGGCCAAGTAGCAAGTATAACAACTACAATATATTTTGTTAAGTTCTAAATAAATTAAATATAATATTAATTATTACAGAAATTCAACAAGTACAAAACTCTTCACTCCCTTCCCCTCCCCCAGTACTATGTATTAAACACCAACTGAACACCAAGCACTCAGTAACTGATCATGACTTTCTTTCCTTTCCATATCTTCCCTTCCTCGAGGATTTTACTTTGGCTCTTCTTTGCCCAAGCTGCTGGGGCCTTGTCAGGGCAATTTCCTTCATGTCTTTTAGGCCCAGCTTTATCCATCATCACACCTCCTTTTCCTGTCAGGGAAAGAGACCTTCCCTGACCTCTCTGTCCAAAGTCTGTCTGTCCCTCTGCTCTTCACTCTCACAACATCACATTTATTCTTTTTGTAGCATTTCTCTATAAAGTAATTTCTAGTTACTCAAGTCTTAATACATTGTCCCCACTCAGGTATAAGCTCCCTGAAAACAGGGTTTGACTTTACTCACTCTTGTTTTACCAGAACCTAAGAATTTCTGGCTTACAGTTGGTACTCCATAAGTTTTGTTAAATGAGTCAATGAATAAAGAACAGACACAAATGAATAATTTGCCAAATTAAGATTTCATGGCAAGAAAGGTATAAAATTTCTAGTTTTTTTTCATGTAAGAATGATTTGAAAATTAAGAGAGCACATAAAAGGGGGCATTTTTGATCTATGCTAAGTATCATCCTGTAAACAACATAAAATTTAGCTGGTGATGTATCTTTATTTACGGTTGTGGGACCCTGTAGAAATGAACCACTTTATCTTCCTGGGACTCTTCACCTATAAAAGAAGGGTTGTACTAACAGGCCTCTAGGTTTTCTCCCAAATTTAGGTATTTATGAGTCAAAACTCTGAAACTCTTTTGGTGCTAGTATTTGGTTTCTTGAGGGACTTGTAGGTGGCCCCAGGAGCCTTACCTGCTCAGGAGGCAGGCTTTCAGAAGGCAGTAGGATTGTGCAATGCTCAGGGTCATGTCTGTGAGGAGGTGGAGCCCGTCGGGAGGAAGGTCACTAGGGGCTTGGCCTGGAAGGCCATCTCAGTATAGGTGGGTATATCTCCCCTCCTGGCTCCAACCTTCTCTCTGTTTCTTTGCCACATGACATAAGCAGCTTTACTCCACCAGCCCCTTCCACCGTGCCTTGCTGTCTCAAAGTCAGCTGACTATGGACACAAAACATGAATCCAATTAACTCCTCCATTAAGAGGTAGTTGTTATTTATTGCATCCCAGGGACAAGACAGTGATGAAGACACTGAAATAGGTACCTTGTTCCTCTTGTAGCAGAGCAGTTTTGCTAGCTGTTGGAGGTTAGAACACAGCCACCCTGAGAGGAACAGTGCCCCAATGTCCCCTTCATGGCAGCTGTAAGCAAAGACACATCCACGGTGTCTGTGTCCAGCAACACCAGAAGTCAGTGTTCACAAGAACACAGAAACCATGTGAAAGTCTCATTATTTCAGGGAACATGTCCTATGCTAGCTGCCCTTCACTTTTGTTCTATCCTTCTGTCTTAGGAGTACCTATCATAACATGGGAGAATCACATAATTATTGCAGACAAACATCAGACTTTCATTTTTCAAGCTCATCACCACAACAAACACATATTCCTACTTTGGACTCTGAAGATCACACTTTATTTCCTTTGTTACTGGCTATCAGTGGGTTTGGGTATGACCCATCTTCTCTCTCACTCAGCTGTAAAGATAAATGGTACAGAAAGAGAGACTCATGAAGCTGTGACTCATTTTTGGATTTTGATCAAATGCCAACAGATGGCAAGAGATAAATGAGTCTTGGGGGTTTATGGAAACCAGTAACATTATGGGTGATGGCTGAAATTTCATTACTAATTTTCTTCTTCCAAAAATTGTAAGACAGCATAACAGGCCAAAAGATGCAAGCCTAACATTTTCTGGAAGCAGGGAGAAGTCAGTTGCCTCTCAGCAGCTGTGTTCACCTACACATGTGATTTTACTCCTGCACACAAAATGTGAGATGAGATAATTGTCCACTAAAGATCCCTAGGGTTTCAAAAAATCACCGTAACAAATATATATCATTATTTAGATGAGAAATTATAAACTGAATTTCTCTTTCAGATACATTCATTTTCCTAAAAGCAGCATAAAAGAGAAAACACTTTCTCAAACGACCCATGTCCACATACTACACAATATATTTAGGATGCAGAGTTGGAAGATACATAAGAGAATCTACTCTGCTTTTTTTTTCAAAGAAAAATGAACTTTGTATCAAAACCAAATGTCCTACCCAGCAGAGACAATGAGTGACCATGACTAAGGCTGTAAAGATCTTTGAAGCCTCCTTACACGGCGCCCGTAATGCCTCTGAAAGCAACGGCATCAAGTTTCTTAATCCTTACATGCCTGAACCATGAAGTTAGGGCAAAGTTGAACAGGAGCATGTAGTGCTTCTTTGTAAGTGTAATCTCCGGAACATAGCATGCACTTAAAATACTTGTGAAGTGATTATGTCAAAAAATGTGTCCTGGGACTAGGGAAATGGCTCAGTAGAATAAGCACTTCCCTGGCAAGCACAAGGGCCTGAGTTCAATCCCTGTTTCCAGAAAAAATGTGTCCATTTGACAAAAAAAAAAAAAAAAAGAAAAAAAGAAAAAGAAAAAAATATCTAACCTACCGAAAGTTCACAAAAGTCCTCAGGGAGATACCAAGGGGTCTGCTTTCTCAGGCTTCCTTGGTGTAAGATTTTCCTCCTCACAGCAAAGTCCATGAGAGCTGAGAAGAGTCAGGAGTATTCTTAGGCCATAGAGTCAGGGGTGTTCATACCAAATTTTGTTCCTGAAATCAAGACTTACAATATGAGAAGCATTTTTGTCCTGCTTCTTGGGTGTCAGGTAGAGCGAGATAATCTTGCCACTGTCCTAGCAACTCTATTGAGATATAATTCACAGGCTATCAATCTAGTTACTCAGAATCCACAGTTCAATTACTAACCAAGCTGTGAAACTGCCAAAGCCAATACAATAAGGGTCATTTTCATCGTTTCAAAAGGAAAGCCATATCCCATGTTCGCTACTGCTACCCCATCCCATTCTCAGCCTCTAATAAACACTTACTTATTTTCTTTCTGTAGATTTGTTTGTTCTGGACTTTTCATGTAAGTGGAATCCCTCAACTGATATTCAGTCGCTTAGGTCTGGTTTCACTGTGATAACATTATTTACCATAATGTTTTCAAGGGTCATTCACATTGTAACAGATATCAGTGCCTCATTTTTGATGGCCAAATAATATTCTAGGATATGGCTGAGCATATCTTGTTTAGGCATTCATTAGTTACTGAACACGTCAGTCCTTTTCACTTCATGGCTCTGAGTAATGGTAACATGAACATTCGGAAGCATGTTTTTAGAAGGACTTAAGGTTTTGTGTCTCCTGGTTTTATATCTAGGCATGAAATTGATAGATCATTAGCAAGTGGGGTTAAGTAGGGATATGTTTGAGTTAGTAGAACACATGCCATCAGGAGGAAATGGGACACAGTAATTAAAACAAGATCTGTGCCCCATGTATGGCTGTTGAGCCTAAGGGAAGAATTTATTAACCTTTGTTGAGGTGGCTTTAAGTTCAGCTGCCCATGTCATTTCTCTAAGGCATACAACCTTTACTATAGATGTATTCCCCTCCATACATTGGTTCCTGTTGTAGACAGGCAGATCATTTCCTCATATACCTCCTTCTGTTCTGATTCTGAAAATAGGAATTTAATATTGGAAACTTCATAGGGAATGCGTGCGCACATGTACACACACACACACACACACACACACACACACACCCCTTAAACTTCCTCAGACAAATTCTCAAAAAGAATTGAACCCTTGGCATAATCTTAACATATTCTAGATTTGCACTAATCACAATTACTGACAGCTGTGTTTCATGTCTTTTAAAATATAGAGATATACTTTATATCCTATACTTTATTGATTCAACATAACCTCTACTTTTATATCCTTTATATAACATGTAGAATTAGGGATTGTTATTTTTAAAATATATTAGAATTTTTAGTTTATATCCTCTTTTTTTTCTTCAAAAATCAACCAATCATATGGTTGGCTTACCTTTAATTCTTTGTAGGACAACTTTCACTCAATATGTAGCAGTGTTTATTTGGTAAAACATGGTCTCTCTCCTGATGGCCTGGCTGCTTTATGACCTAATTTCCAGGAACTCACTGTGGTGATAACTGGGGACTTTCTACGCCCCTGGGTTGGATATGCCTTGCCTGGCCTCACCATCTGCAATCTTGAAAATAGTTCTCCAGATGTGTTATCAAGGTAGCATTAGCCAGAATGTAACATGGTGGGCAGACCCATGGGGGGTTGGGCCAGACTCTCCTCAGCGTGTTTCACTGAAGGTCCCTGCTGGCAATGGCATTGTCTTCTTCATACCTCTCTTTTCATAAAAAAAATTCAAAAATCTTTGCTAACTGTTATATACCATGCTGATTTAGTCTCCCTTGTGATTGATCTTTAAAATAAGATCACAGTACTGAAAAGGCAGGCACTGTGCTTTGTGCTCAAGGCTCTGAATGTCAGTCTAGCCCTAGCCTGAGGCCAACTGGCTCTGAAGTTTGTAGCTTTTTCTCCTTGGCCTTCACACTAATAACAAACTATAGTTCATCCTCAATTCTATACATGAAAACTTTGAACAGTCAGTCTATTTTATCTACCATGGTCAGGATTATTAAATGATGCTCAGAGTTGGTGTGGTCCAGGGAAAGATGATGGTCTTAGAACATCTGCATTCAGGCTCTGGCTCGTCCATTTGCAAGATGAGCACACTGGATAAATTTAAATTGATTGGAACTAGTTTGCTTTTCTGTTCTTTGGGGATAGCTATAATATAACACAGGTGACATATACTTTGACCAAATCCTATGTTCCTTCCTTTCCTGCTTAACAGAAAACTGCACTTCTCAGCTTTCCTTGCAAGTGAGTTGGGACAATGAGGACCAGGCTGCACACTCATGGAGATTTGATCTAAAAAATTCCTATGAGGAGCTTATTTTTTTATATTAATTTTATTGAGAAAGAAGTAGCAATGAGACAGTCTCAAAACAGGTTAGTAAAACAGTTACAATAATTAATACATTGTATATTGTTGTGTTTGTAGTTATTATTCATAGTACAAGATGCAGATATGATATCTTGTCTAAACACTAGTAGTTCAAAACTTTCTTCTTATTGAACTAAGAGAAAGTAGCTGTATATCTATGCTAGCTATTTTGTACATGCAGATATATTTTTCACAAAAATCGGTCCTTCATTTATATCCCCTTTTGTGTTTAGTTTTCTCAGAGATTCCATTGCCATTCATATATTATAGATGCATGAATTCTGCGAAGTAGAAACTTTCCTGTTAATGTCAATGACCCCTCTCTGCCATCAGTTACTTTTATAAATTAAGGCCTGGGCACAAGTCAGGATGATGGCATTATAGCTGAAGAGCTCTTGCTTTGAACATTAGACTCTGTTTGGCTATGTGATAAATATTTGTTTTTCTTAACCACTGAAATTTAAGGGGTACTTTGTTACTGTACCCCTTGTTTTGACCAATATAAAACCCAATTTTTTTTCAGATTTAATTTAATGATGTTAGAAAACACAAATGTCTATCAAGTATGTAACAGTTTATGATGGAAAATAATAACTAAAATTATTAATCTTGAACAATATAAAAATAATATAGAAAAGTAAAGCAAATGCTATCTATTTAGGATCCCAGGAGGCAAAAGTAGCAAAATGGATGTTTTTGAACAAATATGAAAATATGCTTAAGACAGTCTGACTTAAAACATTTCAACATACAAAGCAAGACACTTTGGCAGAAGAGAGAGGGAGGACCGTCTAGAGACAAGGAGAGAAAACTTCTTGGCTGTCTGTGGTCAGCATTGTAGACAGAAAACAACAATTTCAAAAGAGAGTCCATATCCAAAGAAAAGGTCATATACTTTAAGTGAAAGTCCCTGCTCTGCTGTCCAGTTTCTTTTCCCATGGACAGTTGAAGTAGTGAGGAACCAGCAGGACTAGTTCGCTAATGGTGCATAGGTGGCTTGCTTGTAGCACACAGCGCACTCACAAACATCTTAATTAGGAGCTCTAGAAAACAATCAGGAAATCCATTTCCATTTAGTACCGAAACAAAACAAATGTTCCTTGCATGCAATAGCAATTTATTCCCCTCTCTCATTATTCTTTTCTTTTCTACTTCCCATGTACTATTCCAAGAATTTAGAGACTTTATTTTTCTCCCAGAATAAAACTAGAAAAGACAGTGTAGGCAACGGATGGCCTCAGGAGCCATGCAAGTGACCTACGCATTTGCCCCTCACAGCGCAGCGCTGGACACTCACAACTCAGCCAGTGGCCCAGCTGTAAAGTCACCTGAAACTTAGAAAGGTGGGGTCTCAGGCTGCGCTTCAGGAAGCTATATAGGTGTTTTCTAAGCACATTAATGTTTGAGGAGCAATGCTTTAAGATTTTCAGCAGCACAGCACCTGCCTGGAAAGCACAAGGTCCTGAGTTTGATTCCCAGTACCAAAAAACCAATTTTTTTCCATGCTTTTGTGACTGAGATTTGGGAACCTCCAAAGAAGACTCATCAAGTGGCATTTAGAGTTGGAGAAAGGAGAGGAGAGGATGGTAAGTAATAAATCTGAAAACTTCGCTTCTGCATCTGATTTCCTCTAAAAGTGGAAAATATTATGGCAAAGGAAAGCAGACTTCTTAAGCTAGGAAAGAGAAGCCCTCAAGGCAGGGTTTGCATTATGTCCTTTTAATTATCTAACACAGATGGTCCTCTGACTGATCAGTCTGTATATTTCTGCATATTTAGAGATAATTACATTTCAAAACCAAAATAGCATATATAATCTCATGATTAAATTTTATGTTTTCCATTAGTTTCCTGAGAATTTTTCTTCACATCTCAGGTACTTTTGCCTCATAGAGAAAATCAATCAATCAGAACAAAGTATCCTCTATCGTAGGTGATGGTATCTTCCAATATAATTTAACCTATGTGATTATTTCTAAAATTGAGTTGATTGTGAGTATGGATAGAATAAACAAGTCCATGTGTATAAACTATGAATATGGTATTTGCTTTTCTTTTGGACTCTGGTGACTACTTCTTAAAAACACCACTGTGCAAAGTTCTCCTGGCCTTGCCACATGGCATCTCTGGACAGCAATAATATCTATTATTTAATATGTACCAAAAGTAGTTTGTCACTGTTAAATAATTTTTTGGAGCCATGTATTATAATCATGTCACAAGTGAAAATCAGAGGTACAGAGTCATTAAGTAGCTCAACTAAGGCTTCGCTGACAAAGGACATTGTTACCCAGGCCGTTGGCCCCAGTGACTTCTCCCTTGGCCACTATGTTCCATGACCTCACCTTCACCCTGACTCTAAGCCACTGTCATGTACTGGCCCCTCCCATTCTATTCTCCTTATCCATCTTTTCTGGATTAAGTTCAACAGCCTAACAAATCTATTGTGTCAGGAACAAGAGTATTGTACATAACCAAGAAATCAAAGTCCCTAACCTCTCAAGGTGGCTTCTGCTGGCCCCACCCAACACTATGTAGCCATGGATGCTCTCATGCAGTTTGCAGATTAAGACACAAATACACTCTGTCTTCAAAAGGCACTCTCTAGCTTCTTCTCAGACCTTCTGCCTGTATCTTTAGAATAGAATTATAGTGAAGCCAAAGCTTGATGGATCTATGAAAGAAACAAGGAGCAAACTTTACTAGTTGGAGTTCAGCAAAGAGAACTTTAATGAATGCAACAAGCAATTCTATTGGGCTCTGGACAGAGTACTTTGCATTCTTTGGACTTCCATGAGGAAACTTTGCTTAAGACTATCTCAGGGAGAGGGCTTGACCACAGGAAACTCAAAGATTTTCAACTCTAGGTTTCTTGGCAAAATCCTAGCATTACATCTATATAGATACAACAGGAATACCATGTCATTTCACAGATAAGAAAATTGGTGAAGTGTAGAGTAAAGGTTGTTACCTCTACTCCTTTGAGAGAGACAGGGTGGACCTGGGGAAATACCTCCAAGATTTTTCTGGGATGTTCTAGTCCTGTGCCACAGGTGGTCCAGCTGTCCAGTGAATTGCCCTTGTGACACTAGCTCAGGGGTTTTCAATCCCTTTACACCCTGAACACACTTGTGAAATACAAGTTTCCTTAAGTTGTAAAGGCTCAATGGAAACAACATTTGTTCTTTCAAGTACAAAGTGAAGGAACTCTGTGGTGTGGAACTTTTAAGACACCTTTAGCAATGTGCTAAATACATCGCATGGTCCTGGGTTATGGAAACGAGTGTCATGAAAATGAGCAGCAGTGTGAGGCTTCGGATAAACTTAAACTGAACCTAAACTCTTAACCAGTTTAAGCATGTCTGCTGAAGGACATCTGTGCCTTGCTTAGATTCCTCCTGGTTTTTGGCAGTATCAAAGAACATATGATCAAATGAGCCATGACTAATAACAGCAGTGACCTACTGCATTCGATGTTTGTTAGGGGAGTAAAATAATTGATATTATTATGTACTTACAATTTATTTAACCAATTCATTAAATATTTCCCAACCATCCAGCCATTTATCTTTCCTATTTTATCTCTCAACCAGTTCTTATCTAGAAGGCAATTTAGACTTCTTCCCAAGGGTCAGAAGAAGCAGCTTGCTGGGGTTGTCTAATTCATTTATATTGGCTGATCACGGTAGTTGATAGATTCATTTATCATTTCTTAAAGTATATACTTTCTTAGTATTTTTTAAGACTAGAATTCCCTTAACTTGCAAAGTTAATAATAGGCAACTATTTTTTAACTTATATGGAGCAGGTAAGTATCTGGAAGAATAATTTTATTTCTGACAGTTTATTTATTTGAAGTATTCCATGTATTTGTGAACCACTGTTTGCTTTTTGCAAAAGTTTGAGAAATTTAAAATTATGAAAGATGGGAGATTGAGAAGACAGCACAATGCGATTCAACTACAATGAAAGTAGCTGGGAATTTTTTTTCTCTCTTTTTTTGAGACGGGTTTTATTATATGGCTCAGACTGGCCTTGAACTACTAGAGGCTGGAAACTTTGAAGAAGGGGAAGTATAATTATAAAAGAAGAGAGCTAAGTTCCTGTGTGAATCCACAAATATCAAACAAAAATATAAAATATGACAGACCAGGTGAGCTAGTGCACACCTGGAATCCCAGGGCTTGGGAACTTGAAGGAAAATGATTGCTTTTGGATATCATAGGCCCTATATGTTACAATATTGTTCATGGTTTGAAATTTGCTTTCTGATTGGTTTAACTAGCTCTGAACTATTTTCAAAACAAGTAAGTAAGTTATGTCTAACTAAGTGACTAAGTTATGTCATAACTAAGTTGTGTCTTCTTAAGCTGAGAGTAGCAAACACATACCTACTTGGCCTTGAACACTGATTATGGCTCTTTGGTTACCTCCATAATTGAAGCTCTAAAGGCTCACACCTTGGTCCTTCACCTCTCCCTCCTTGCCTCTCTTCCTTTGCAAGCTCATTCATGTGCACTTCTACCAACTCCTAGCTGACAGGTCCCAAATCTCTATTATTGTCCCTTATTCTACCTTACAAACAAGTGGTTCCATTTGCCTAACAGATCTTTTACTGACATTTCATTGTTCATCCACTAAGTGGTGTGCTAGGAACAAAGGACGGCATTTATAGTAAGAGATAAAGGAGATTCTAAGGAAAGAAACCACATGGTAGAATACAAAGCTGGGAAAAGAATATGAGACAGAGAAAACAAAATAAACAAAGCCAAAAAACTAGAAGGGGGAGGGGTTAGGAGCAGCTGGGTGTCATTAGACAGTAATGTTGGGAAACAAAAACTGGTGAAAAATAGGAAGAAAAGAGTTGGAGAGATAGCTCAGCAGCTTAGGTGCCTGCCTGTCAAGTGCGAAGTCCTGAGTTTGATCCCTGGTACCAGAAAAAAAAAGAAAGGAGAGGGACCTGAAGGACAGGTAGGGTTTTGTGAGCTAGATTAAGAATTTTGCTCTTTCATCCATAAGTGATAAAGAATCAATAAAAATGCTTAAATGAGGAAGTTCAGTGATGGGGTTTTGTTTTCAGGGAGAGCATTTTCTCCATGTTCTATAGACCGTATTGAAGGGATTCAGGCCAGGAGGAAGGAGATTATGTAGGGTAGTGCTGCAGGCACGAAAGGATGAGCGCTTGCCCAAGGACGCCAGTGTCAGCTTGATCAGGTCCGCAAACTGTGATTGAAAAATATAGTTAGGAGATAAACTATTAGCCTTTTCTTCTTCTTCTTCTTCTTCTTCTTCTTCTTCTTCTTCTTCTTCTTCTTCTTCTTCTTCTTCTTCTTCTTCTTCTTCTTCTTCTTCTTCTTCTTCTTCTTCTTCGTCTTCGTCTTCTTCTTTTTCTAGTTTTCTAGTTGCTTAAGATGCGCAGTTTGGGCAAATAGGTTTCACATGACTCCTCGGTGACAGGTTCAGACAACCATATTGTAATAACGCCAGACTTTATCCTTAACATTGACCTCATTACGATCGTTAGGGTTTCAATTCCCCAAGTAAAGTGTGCGAAGAGATGAAGGCACTCTAGAAGCCTAGCGGCAGGTAAGTGGAAATACAAAAAAGAACGGGCCCATAAAGATCAGCACTGATTGACTGAGGAAGCTGGAGGACCGCCGAGCAGATTAGAAATTTTTTTTCATGATTAAGTTCATTGTTACAACTTACATACCCATAATGATCACGAGCATCACAGGGAGCTTTTCCCCCTATCCGACACCCTATCATTCCACTTTTTGCTCATCCCCTTCCTCTCCACTCAACACTCTGACCGTCATCATTTGCTGAGCTTATTTTTTCCATGTTATTTTTCTATTCTCATATTTTACTTTTTCCTTCTTTTCTTTCTCTTTTAATTTTATTGAGAAAGAAATGGCAATGAGACAGTTGCAAAACAAGTTAGTAGGACTGACCATGGAAACGAGCGCTCTCAGGAGAAGCGTGAGGTGCGCCCTGAGCGAGCCGCCCGGAGGCGGCGCTGAAGTTCACCTACGACCAGTGGGAGCGAGAGCGCGCTTCAAGCTGCAGAAGAGCTGAAGAGAGAACAGGAACCATTCACAGTCCTGAAGGGTAACTCCGTGGAGAAGGAAAGCAGCAAGGGGCACAGCCAGAGGAGATGCCGGCCCCAAGGCAACTAAAGCTGAAGGAGTAGGATCGCAAAGTCTTGTTTAACTCACGGCTTTCAAGAAAACAAAAGGAAGTAGGCTCTAAACGCACAGGTCAATATTCTCACTTCTCTTATAAGCAGATGACCAGAAAAGTAGCCTCATGGCTGCTTTTGTTAGAATCTAACCACATATTTTGTACAGAAAGATTGGAAAGTTTCTGTTCTCAGATGTCTCCCGCGGTCCTTGAAGGATTCAATTTTGAGGCCCCAGTCTTCCTCTCGGAAGGCTGAGCATCACTTCTGTGAGTTGCTACTGCGCCACCGTGTGGCAATCCCTAGAATAGTATTTTCAACTTGCCCACTAACCGCTACGTTAGCAAAGATTTCTGTAGTGCAGTGAATGACTTAGAAACTCTGTCCTTATTATTACAAATGAGAATAAAAGTGACTTTCCTCACCTCTCAAAATGATTTTGATTTTAACTTGCTCCTGGGTATCTTACATGTATATGAGTGGTGACATGTACAAAACAAATGTACGACACAAGATGTAAAGTACTCTGAATTGTCACTCAAACTCAAAATTTGCCTAAGTCCAACATTCTGATGAAATGCTTGAACATAGCGGAATCATTGTTCCCAAACTAATCCTTATGAACAGCCATCCTTTCATGGGCTCAGCAGGTTTTAATTTATATCATGCCACAGAAAGTTTTACATGTATGGAAGTGCAAATGAAGAGGTCGTGTGGGAAACACTTCTGCTAAGAGTCAAACAAGGTGATAAGTAGAACGTGACTGATGTCTTAAGATATGAAAACCAGTGCTAGACTTTGTTTTATTGTGTGTTTTTATTTAATTTTTTATTTATTTTAATAAGAAAAAAGATAAAAGCAATGAAACAGTTTCAAAAACAGGTTAGTAGGACAGCTACTAATTAATACATTGTATATTGTCTTCGTAGCAGTTATTCAGAGGACAAGATGTAGACATGAAACCTTGTCTGAACACTATTAGTACAAACGTTTCTTCTCATTGAATTAAGAGAAGTAGCTGTGTATCTACCCTATATTGTATATACATACGTATTTTTTTCTTTACTACAAAATGGTACTTTATTTATATCCTCCTTTTCAGTTTTGTTTTGTGAGAAATGGGTGTTCCATTGCTGTTAGAGAAGCTCTATTTGGAGAAGTCTTTAAAGGGTCTTTTCACATTTGATACCAGTCCAAATATTGTAGCTATTTGAATTCAGAAAAATAACCTAATGTAGTTCAAAAGTCCATAATAGTAGTGAGTTACCAGCAGAACTGGCAATTGTCTGAAGTTGTTGACTTGAGCCTTTTATAGTTCAGCATATTAATATAGCTTTACTTTTTATATCTCATGGCTATAGCCTTTTGCTGGATGGTTGACACTAAGTTAAAGCAAGACCTATATAACTTATTATTAGTTTTGATTTTCTCACTTTAGTCTATTGTTCTGACAGTAATAAAAATGATTTACTACTAGAGATAATGTAGAGATTTAATGGGACAGGAACAGAGGAAAATAATCTGAATTCTCCTAAGCCAACATTAGTCTTCTTAGTGTTATTTTAACACATTTAATCCCTTTAAACTGCTTTAAAGAAAAAGATATCAAACTAATCATTTTATTAATATAGCAAGTTCCAAACTACAAGGAACATTTGAGTTGCTAACTTTCACAGATTGAAACAGACCTTGCCTTACTAATGTAGAGGTGAACAAACGGTGGAGTAGCAAGGTGTGTCTGCCATACATTGCTGCAGTAGTGCTGCTGCACACCCACTGCACAGTGCAATAGTGACAGCTGTAGAGTGCTCATCCAGGGCCTGGGATGTCCAGAAGCAAGAGGAAAATCAGTGGTGATGGGGAAGGGGCTACTGGGAAGCACAAAGCAATATACAGTGTATGTTTGCATGAAAGATATATAGGACTCACTTTGTCAGACTTAAGAAATCCAATGTAGGAATGTTTTCCTGGGTTGGAACTCCTTAGTACATCTGGGACTTCTGTCCTGGTAGTACTGAATTAAAGTTTAAATTAAAGGATGTCTTATATTTACAAAAGTTTTCACTTCTTCTTCAAGCCCACTTAACCAATAATAGTCACCAACTTTTGTACTGGAAACAAATGCCAAACAAAATGAAAGTTGACAGGTCTGGGGAATCTTAGTACAGAGTGATAGCTTTAGCCAGGCAAGCCCCCAGTTCATTAAAGTTGCCTTTAATTAATATTAAAATTCCCTAGTGCATTGGCTTCTTCCAACTTTTAAAATCTGCTAGTCCAAAGATATTTCCATTGACTTCTATATAATTATGGAAGGGGAGCTCCCTAAGCCAGCAAAACCAGAATATTCTAATCTATTTAAATGCTTCAGATCATGGTAATGATCTTCTGAAGCCCACAGTAACAGATTAATATTAATGACAACAATTTGTGAAGCACTTAGGTGTTTTACCATTATCTTAATCATTTTAACAATCATATTTTATAAATAGTTAAACAATGACGACCCAACTTCATACAGACACCGTGCAGAGGGTTAACCTTGTGCCAACGAATCATCAGTTTTAGAAACCAGGATTATATAATGCGAAACATTTTCCAGATGCTCGATGGTTCCCGAATCTTTACAAACATTCAGCCATTTGTTGAACAGATTCTTGATGAGCGACTATTCTGCGCCAGGTGCTGTTTTGACATTTAAAATGCATCACTTGAAAAATAAAACTATGTGCTTGCTTTTGTGGGACCTATACTCCAAAGGGGGAATACAAACAAAAGATAAAGCTATATGAGTGCAGTAAGTATGTATGCAGTGTGTTAGGAGGTAAGTCCTGAGGCTGCAGAGAGGTAAGGAGGATTGAATGTGTGAGGTGCAATTTTAAGTAATGCAATTAAAGGAGGCTTCACTGAGGAGAAAATAGTTGAGCAGCAAATTAATGGGCAGTGGAATTACATGACACAATGACAAATGCTCTCACTAAACACCACTAATGAGGTGGGAGCAGGAGGTGGGAAGATTTGTAGGAGATTATGGTCCTGAACCAGCAGGTAATGGGATGATGGGCTTTGAAATGGGGGCTATTCTTCTGAATGTGACACTCGCATAGTAATGACTACCACTTTTGGGCACTGCCCACATGCCAAGTGCACTGCCAATTTTAAAAAGATTTTTTTCTCTGGGATCCTTGAAACTACAGTTCTTACCCAATTTGGTTTGTACGAATCATAGAAAGAATTAAGTTCAAGACCTGAGGCACTCCTATGAGGCCAAACTGAGGCTGAGGTAAGTAAGATGCTCAAGTGACACCACTGCCACTAAATTAGAGACAGGAGGAATGTGTGACAGCTATGTCACCACACTGCCCAGCCTCTAATATTTGTTCTAAGATGTCGGTGAGACCAATCCTTGTTGAGTCATAAGGAATGGGGAGGCAGGGCCAGGCTCACAAATCCCATCTGTCTTCACGTACTTCACTATGTGTCTCATCAGGCAGGCCTACCTTGGATACTATGGGAATGCATCATGAATTCTAGACAACACGTGCATCTGTGAATCGATGATGGAAAGCCATTGTAGACCCTTTCTAGGTTTGTTTTTAATACTAGATTAGATCTTCTTCAACCTGGACAGTCTTTCCAAAGTGTCTCCTCAGCAACCCAGGCCTAGGAGGTGGTACACAATGAAAACAAAGCTTGTCGTTATGGCAAGAGGACCTCCATCTGCAGTCCCTGCAGTGCCTGTGGATGGGGAAGGTCACAAATGCACGCTTGCTGAATGGTGCTCCAAGCACACTGTGCAGCCCCGTTGAACCCAGAAGTGTTCCATGGTCAAAGTTGGCTGGTGGAGCCCTTTGTCACCTGCCCTCACCTGCAGGAGGAGAAGTGGGTCTGTGATGTGACCCTACATCCCTGCTCATGAGGACAAAGTGGAGAGTTTATCTGAGGTCCTCTCCATGTAACACACACATTTAAACTTCAGCTCAAATCAAAGTTCAAGTAGAACCTCCCCATATGAGTTAAAACATCTGGGAAAGAGAGGAGGCTATGGAACATAAGCGAACAAAGCTGAAAATCCAACTCCCATGTAGATTAATGGAAAGAAACTGAAACAAGTAGATATTTCTGTTGACAAGTTCACTTTCTAGAACCTGAAAATCTAACAAGATTCTTAAGTGCCTAAAATAAGCAAAAGGTTTTGCACCATAAATGTAGTGGGCCTAGTAAGCCTGTTAGACTCCTCACAGGCCAGGCCAGCTGGAAGTGTTCACACCAGCCAAGAAACACTGAACAGAAGGGCAGAGGAGGCAAGACACTGCCTCCCCATCCCCGAGCCCATCAAGTCTGCTACTTGCTGTGTGAGTGATAACCAGGACCTGGGCAGCTCCAATACACCAGCAAATGGAGGAAGTGACACTAGCTGACATTCTGCATGAGAGAGATGAGTAATCGTGCCAGAATGCATGATCTACTTCCCCCACGGACTTCAGCATTCTACCTCCGCTGCTGACATGGTGAGCTGGCCACAATGGCAAATGTCACTGAAAACAAATCTCTTACCATTCCGTCCATCCACAGCTGAGGCTTAGGAGGGAGGAGACCACCTGAGAAAACAGAAGCTGTGAAAAGTCACATAATGGTTGGCCTCTTAGTACTGTGCTTTATACACAGGAGCTCGTCTCTATGAGCCAAGGTCTAAGCCAAGTTTCTTTTCAAAATAAATTCTATCATTTAAAGTGAGCAAAGATCTTCCCACCCCCTGCAATTTCTCTAAACATTTTTCTCTTTCAGAATTCCACTTCCTTGCTCTTTCCCTTAGATTACTCTTATCCATGTTTTTCATTGAATTACAGAAAGTCTGACTACTAAATTCACTTTTTTCAGCTCTACTGAAAAAACATTTGGTGCAGGGTCTCAGTGGGCAATTCAGACTTCTAGTGATCCTCCGGCTTTTAGACACCCCAGCACTGAGATTACAGGCACACACCACCATGCCCAGTCTTGGTTGCCAGCTCGCATGCCTGGCTGGGGCTGGTGGTGCATGTGATGCCAAGGATCGAATCCAGGTCCTTGCACTTGGATAGTCCACTGAGCTATCTCGCCAGCCCATAAATTCTTACTTAGAAACAAAATAAAATTTTTTTAAAAATTTGAAGAGAATACAAAAAATAATTTAAAAAATTAGAAACTATACAGAATTTCACTAAACAAAATAATAGGAATTCAATAATGGTTGTTACATTGCACATTGCTGTCCTCAAATTAATGATCAGATTAGCAGATATAAGCCTGCAAAAGTTATAAAAAATTAAAAATGACAGAAAAAATTAAGCATTAACTGCTCCTCTTTATAATTTTATTTTATTGAAGAACAAATAGCAATGAGACATTTTCAAATCAAATTAACAGGACAGATTCAATAATTAATACATTGCATATTGTTTTCATAGTGGATTTTTGTTCTACAAGGTGCATACATGATATTCTATTACAAACACAATTAGAGCATATGCCTCTAATCAATGAATTAAGAGAATGTAGCTGTATACTTATCATTTTTTTAAAGCGGAGTTATAGTACAGTTTCAATAATTAATACTTTTTACATTGTTATCTTCCTAGTGGTTATTCATACTACAAGAAGCTGATAGTATATCCTGTCCAAACACTATTAGTACAAATCTTTCTTCTCATAGAATTATGAAGAAATACTGCATAATTATCCTAACTGTACTATTTATACAAACACAGAATGGTTCTTCCTTTGTATCCACTTTAATTTGTTTAGTCCTGTCAAAGATGGGTACTCCATTCTCATTCAATTATTATAGGTGCTTGAATTCAGCAAAACAATCCAACACAGTCCAGCAATCAACAATAATAGTAGGTTATTCAAAGAAGTTGTTGACTAGAGCCATTTACAGCTCAGCTTATTATTGTGTCCTTATTTTATATACGTTATTTTTATACGTTTCTGCTGGATGGTTAAGACAGAGATAAAGCAAGACCTATAAAACAAAAACTGTAGCTTTTGTAACTGACAAGGTCAGTCAAGTCCCCTCAGGGTTTATCTTGTAATCCTGTACCTTATTCTGTAGATCCTTTGTCTGTGTCATCCATGTGGATGAATCATGGCCAATGCTTAACCAGTTTGCTCTCTGTGAAAGCCTGAGACAAAGGTTTCTCTCCGTGTGACTCTCCTTATGCATACTACAGATCATCAGTTGCCTTCCTCTGTGGCTCCATAATCTCCTGGATCAGAAAATTTGGCCCAAAACTGAGTTCCATGATGTTACAGGACAAGTTCTCCTATGTCCTGAGTCTTCACTGAACTTGGAAGACTAGGGTCAAAATGTTGGCTGACCTTGGAGCCCTTCCATTTCCCCAATTTTTGATCTGAAAACTTAGGTTGTTAACCATCCAGAAGAAAAGGTGATTAGTAGCAGTTCAGTTTACCCTCATTATCTAACTAAATTCTGTTTAGTTGTTGTTATACCTTTCTATTTGTATTTCTTCTTTTGATTTCTTTTACTAGGGAGACTATAAGATAATTGCATATGTGTGTCTGGTTTATTTCACTTATGTTCAAGTGGCATCCACTTCAATATAAATGCTTCAAATTTATCATTCTTTATAGCTGAGTAATACTCCATTATATAGAAATACATCTTTTTCAACAATTCCTCATGCGACGGGCATTTTGGTTGTTTCCAAGATTTTGCTAGCACAAATTGTGTTGCTATAAACATAGGTACACATATGTCACTATGATATGATGCTTTCAGTTCCTCTGGGAAGATTTCCAGTACGGGGATAGCCAGCTTGAATGGGATTTTCAGTACTACTTTTGTGAGGAGTCTCTCCATTGATCTCCACACTGATTGCACCGGTCAACATTACCACCCTCAGTGGAGAAGTGTTTCCTTTTCTCCACATCCTCTCCAACATTTGTTGTTGGTTGATTTCCTTATGGTAGTCATTCTTTCTGGAGTGAGATGCTATCTCAGTGTTGTTTTAACTTGTATTTCATGGATCGCTAGCAATGTGGAGCATTTTTTCATATATTTGTTTAATTTCATCCTCTGAGAAGTGTGTATTCATCTCAGATGCCCATTTCTGGATTGGGGCTTTAAATTTGAGGGCTGTAATATATCTTAGTTTTTTATAAATTCTAGAGAGCAGACCTTAGTCTGAATGCTTATTAGTTAAGATTTTTTCAAAATTTTAGGTTGTCTTTTCACTTTGTTGACAATTTCTTTTGATGTGCAGAAGCTCCTCAAGAAGAGTTGATCCCAGTTGTTAATTCTTTCAAGTGTTTCCCATGTGAGTACATGTTTGTTCATGAACTCTTTGCCAACCCTTATGTCTTCAAAAATTCCTCCTACTTTCTCTTCCAGGAGATCGAGTGTTTCTGTTTTAATGTTTAGATCTTTATTCCATTTTGACTTTAGCTCAGTGCCTAGTAATAGACATAGTTCAAGTTTTAGTTTTCAGCATATAGAAAGCCAGTTCTTACAGCACGAATTGTTAAAGAGACTTTCTTTCTTCCAGTAAGCGCATTTGGCCCCTTTGGCGAATATCAGGTATCTGAGTGTGTTCATAGACGACTCTGCATCTTCTAATCTATTCCACTGATCCTCAGGTCTATATCATTGCCAGTACTATGTTGATTTTATCACAGTGGCTTTGCAGCATAATGTCAAGCCTCCTGCCTTGTCTTTGTTGGCTAGGATAGCCCTTGCTATTCTAGGTCTTTTCTTATTGCAAATAAATTTTAGGAATGATTTCCCTATGTCTGGGAGATATGTTGGTGGCAGTTTGATGGGGATTATATTAAATCTATACAACAATTTTGGGAGTATGGCCATCTTCATGATGTTGGTTCTTCCTATCCAGGAGCAAGGAATATCTTTCCATTTTCTGAAATCCTCTATGATGTCTTTTCTTAGGGTGTTGCAATTTTCAATGAAAATATCTTTTACTTCTTTGGTTAAGTGAATTTCAAGGCATTTCTTTTTCCACAGTGCTATTGTTAAAGGTATTGTTTGCACAGTTTCCCTCTCAGTGTGTTTGCTATCTGTGTAGAGGAATGGTATTGACTTTTGAGTAATGACTTTGTATCCTATTATGCTATTAAATTTCTGTATCAATTCTGGTAGCTTCTTGGTAGAGTTGTTTTGGTTTTCCAAGTAAAAAATCATTTCATCTGCAAATAGTAATAATTTAACTTCTTTTTACCTATTCTTTTTCCTTTTATTTCTCCCTCTTGTCTAATGGCTCTAGCTAATGATTCCAAAACTATATTGAATAAGAGTGGTGATAGAGGACGTGCTTCTCTTGTACCAGATCTAAGAGTAAAATATTTCAGTTTTCCCCCATTTAGAATTATGTTAGCCATTGGGTTGTCATAGATGGCTTTTATCAAATTCAGGTAGATACCTTCTATTCCAATTTTCTGTAGGGCTTTGATCATGAATGAGTATTGGACTTTGTCAAAGGCTTTCTCTGCATCAATTGAGATGATCATGTGGTTTTTAGATTTCAATCTATTGATATAGTGTATTACATTTGTAGATTTTCGAATATTGAACCATTCTTGCATCCCTGGGATGAATCCTACTTGGTCATAGTATATGATCTTCTTTATCACTTGCTGTATTCTATTTGCTAGGATTTTATTGAGGATTTTTTTTTATCTCTGTTCATGAGGGAGATTGGCCTGTAGCTCTCTTTTTCAGTTGTATCTTGCCCTGGTTTGGAATCAGTATAATACTTGCCTCCAGAAATGATTTTGGGAGGACTGCTTCTTTCTCAATTTCATTGAAGAGTTTGAGGAGTGTAGAGATTACATCTTCTATAAATTTCTTGTACAATTCAGCTGTTTATCAATGAGGACCTGGACTTTTCTTTGTCAGCAGGCTTTTTATTACATTTCATATTTATTTGGCTGTTACTGGGTTATTGAGAGTTGTTATATCTTCTTGATTCAGTTTTGGTCATTTTTACCTTTCAAGGAATCTGCCCATTTCTTCTGTGTCTTCTATTCTGTGAGCATAAAAATTGTTGAAGTAGCAATTGATAATCTTCTGAATTTCCACTGGGTCTGTGGTGATTTCACCCTTTTCCTTCCTTATTGCTTGTATTGAATTTTTTCTTTCCTCTTTTTGATGAGCTTAGCTAGGGGCTTATCAACTTTATTTAACCTTTCAAAGAGCCAGCTTTTTGATTTGTTGATTCTTTGAATTGTTTTCTTCATCTCAATTGAATTAATTATACTCTAGTCTTTATGATTTCTTACTGTCTTTGAGCTCTGGGTTTGGTTTACTCTTCCTTTTCTAGCTGTCGGAGTAGGATGTTTATTTGTTCCCTTTCTGTTTTCCTAATGTGTGAGTTCATAGCCATTGTTTTCCCTCTGAGAACTGCTTTCATCACATCCCATAAATTCCAATAAATTTTGGTTGAATTTTGATTGAATTGTACATTTTGTTGAATTTCTTGTTTAATTTCATCTGTGATGCATTGATTGCTGAGTAGGGTGTTGTTTAATTTCCATGTATTTAGCGGGTTTTTTTTCCTTTCTTTTGTCATTTATTTCCAGTGTTATTGCACTGTGGTCAGACAATATGCATGAAATAATTTCTGTTTTCTTGCATATACTTAATTGTGACCTATGGTCTATTTTAAAATGTGACCCGTGTGCATCTGAAAAAAATATGTATTCATCTGTGATTGGGTGGAACATTCTGTATATGTTCAACAGGTCCATTTGTTCCAAGCTATGGTAAATTTCTGCTACTTTGCTAATTTTTTGTCTGGTTGACCTATCTTTTTGAGATAAGGGGGTGTTAAGGTATCCTGTTAAGATTGTGGTCTTGGATATTAGATTTTTCATGTCCATTAAGATTTATCTTACATAGTTGGGTGTTTGATGCATAGATATTTATGAGTGTTACTTCTTCCTCTTGAATTTTCCCCTACCCAATATACAGTAGCCTTCTTTGTGTCTTTTGATCATTCTTGGTTTGAAGTTGAGAATGCTTGAGAACAGAATTGCTACTCTTGCTTTTTTCTGAGGTGCTGGGGCATGTAGTATGGTTTTCCATCCTTTGACTTTGAGCCTGTGAATGTCCTTTTGAGTTAAGTGTGTTTCTTGTATAGAGTGTATTGTTGGATTTTGTTTCCCAATCCACTGTACCAGTCTGTTTCTCTTAACTGGTGAATTGAGTCCATTTACATTGATGGTTATAATTGAAATGTGTTGACTCATGGTTGTCATGATATTTACCTGCTGTTGTTTATTCCTTTTTATCCTGTGTTTAATTGTTTGCTCTATTTAGTGTTTTCCTTCTGTTGTCATTCATGGAGTTCTGGTCATTGTGATCCCTCTCTAGAACATCTTTCAGTAGTCTATGTAGGTATGGCTTTGTCATTATGAAATTCTTTAGTTGTTCTTTGTCATGGAAGTATTTCATTTCTTCATCAAACTTGGAAGAGAGTTTTGCAGGGTATAGTAATCTGGACTGGAATTTGTTTTCATAGAGAACTTGAAGTTCTCTGCTCCATGCTCTCCTTGCCTGCATGGTTTGTGAAGAGAAGTCGGCTGTAATTCTTATAGGTTTTCCTTTGAATGTGATCTGCTTCTTCTCTCTGGCAGCTTTCAGTATAGTATTCTTGTGTTGGCTTTCTGGGATCTTGACTATTAGATGTTTCGGTGTGTTTTGAGTTAGGTTGAAGTTATTTGGCATTCTGTATTCTTCAGTTACCTCAATGTTAGATTGTTTCCTCATATTTGGGAAGTTTTCTGCTATTACTTTGGCCCATATTCTTTTTATATCATTTGCATTGACTCATTCTTTCTCACTGATACCTATTAATCTCACATTGTTCATCTTGGCATCATCTTGCAGGTGATGGATTATTTTTTCCTGCACCCTAGTTGTGTTTAAGAGATCTTTTCTCACTTTTTCACTAGCTGTGCCAGCATCTTCAAGATCTGAAACTCTGTCTTCATTTTCACTCAAATGGTTTTATAGATTCATGATTAGGATTTGAAGTTCTTCTGTATCTCTTTGACTCTGATTCATGCGATCTATTTCTTTTCTGTATTGCTCATTTAAGGAATCCCTTGTATTTTTAATCTGCTCAATTTTTTTTTAATCTATCTCTTCTTTCCAGGTAGCTATTAATTTTTTTACTGCAGAGTTTTTTCCAAATTGTGTTTCCTCCATGAATTTCTAGAATTGATTCTCTACTTCAGAAGGCATGATTTCAAAGATTTCTTTTTTTTATTTCAGAAATTATTTCTGCTTTGAGCTCCTCTTTACCTTTCTGCTGTTGTTTCTTTGCTTTTGACTCTGTTCATTCATATGTTTCAGCTAAAATAGTGTTCTCTGCACTTGTTCTGAAAGGGCATTGGGTTTCCCCCATATGTTTCTAGATTTGATTCATTACTTCAGATGCTATGTATTCAAAAATTTCTTATTTTATTTCAGGCATTGATTCTGGTCTGAGTTCCTCTATACCTTTCTGCTGTTGTTTCTTTGTTTCTGTGTCTGTTAATTCATTTATTTCAGCAGAGCTTGTATCCTCTGCACTTATCATTGGTGGGATGGAGGCCTGAGATTGCATTTTTCTCCTCGTCTTTGTCATTTTGTATAGCACTGACCTCTGACCTTTGGTGTGGACCTTTGGTGCAGTTAAAGCCTTAGAACGTAATGAGATTTGAATGCCGATCCATTAAGTTTGAGATTACCCAGTTATGCCTGGCATAGGTCTAGCTATTGTGTTCAGTTCCTTCTGGGGCAACTGTGAGCCTGTGGTTCCCCTCTGTTATGCCCCTGGCCCATGGAGCACTGTGGGGCACGAAAGCTCTCCCACACAGTCACTGGGCCACGCTGGGCTTGATCAGGGGCCAGAAGAGTCACAAAAATTCTCACTTGTTCCTCAGGCTTTGGGGCAGGGGCTCCGGGGAGTTGCAGGGCAGGCCACTCTGGTGTGGATCAAGCTGATTGTACTTGCAGGTCTTGAGGGCATGGGCAGAGAAGATGAAAGTTCTCCCTCATACTCACCATCCCAGGCTCTTGTGGGTCAGGGGCCAGAAGAGTCACAAAAATTCTTACTTGTTCCGCGGCCTTGGGGGCAAGGGAGTTGCAGGGCAGGCCGCTCTGGGGCATCCCAGGCTGATCGCTTGCTTGGAGGTCCTGGGGGCGGGGGCTCCAGATGGCACAGCACGCGCAGGGAGAAGCCAAAGGTTCTCCCACACACTCACTGAACCAGGATCACGTGGTTCAGGGGCTGGAAGAGTCACAAAAATTCTCAGTCCCTCAGTGGGCTTGAGGTTAGAGTTCCAGGAAACTGCTCCTTTTAATAGACCAACAGAAACTAGCAGTACAACTATCTAAGGCAATCCTATACATATGTGTTTCTTTTTTCCTTCTTTCTTCTTTTTCTCTTGTCCTCATCCCAGTTGTTCCCTCCCCATGAACAGTTTTGTTTCCCTTTCACAGTTTCCCCTGCACCCTTCAGACCCCACTTATCCACTCATTCAAAAGGTTCCCATACTAGGAGACAACACAAGGTCCATACATGTGGGTCTGATTCACTTCACTCACAAACATGGTCTCCAGCTACATCCATCTACCTACAAAACGTCTCAAGTTTACTCTTCTTCATAGCTGAGTAATACTCTATCATGTAAAAATAATGAATCTTTTTTATCCATTCCTTAGTTGATGGGCATTTGGGTTGTTTCCAAGATTTAGCTATGATAAACTGCTATAAACATGGGTGCACATATATCACCATGTATGATGTCCTCAGGTTCTCTGGAAAGATAGTCAGGAGGGGAAGAGCTGGATGGAATGGGACTTCTAATCCTAGGTTCTTCAGGAATCTCCATACTGATTTCCACTGTGGCCACACCAGTGTGCACCTCCACCCACAGTGGAAAAGAGCTCCTTTCTCTCCACAGTCCAGCCAGTGTTTGGCATTGGCTGACTTCTTAATGACACTCATTCCTTCTGGGATAGATAGAATTCCAGTGGTGTTACAATTAGCAACTCTTGAATGACTAATGATGCCAAACACTTTTTCATATATTCACTTGCCATTTGTGTTTCTTCATTTGAAAAGTGTACATTCATCTCAGATGCCCTCCTTTTTAGTGGGTCTACTTTTTATGAGTGTATTCTTTAGAAGTACTTAGTACTTCTTTGATTACAGTTATTCCAGAGTGTGGAAATGGTTTTAGAAAATACTGATAAACAAGTTGAGGGGTAGAAGTATAGAACAATGACGTAAAATGTAAACATTATAAAATACTGAGAAATAAAGTGAAAACTTCACAAGAGGGACTCAATAGTGTACCCAGATTGAGAAAAGAAAGAATATAAAACAGGATCGGTAAACTGAGTTTGACACTCATCAGTCAGGGGAACAGAAGGAAAAGAAGTATGAAGAAACAGAGCCCTTTTAGATTCTATCAAGTTTACCAGTACATATATAATGGATATTCCAGATAGAGAAAGTGAAAGAATGGGTTTCAAAAAATGGCCAATATGACAAGGACATTAAGCTATATACCTGTAAGGTCTGAGAAACTCCAATTAGAATAAATTCAACTGCTGAAAGATTAAAAAATATCGTAAGGGGCCAGGGAGATAGTTCAGTAGAATAAGCTCTTCCATGGCAAGTGCAAGGGCCTGAGTTCAATTCCGATTCTGCCCCCCCCCCAAAAAAAGAAAGAAACAAAGAAAGAAAGAAAGAAAGAAAGAATGAAAGAAAAAGAAATAAGTCTTAAAAGCAGCAAGAAAAAGCTTCCTCACATACAAAGGACTTTCAACTAGATGAACGTCACTGATGATCAGAAATTATGAAGGTCAGAAAGTGGAACAATGACATAGTCAAAGTGTTGAATGGAATAGGCTCTCAATCAAGAATTCTATATCCAGCAAAACTCTCCTTCATAAAGAAGGCATGAAGACATTATTTAAATAAATCTGAGAGGATTAATTGTTACCAGACCAACCTTATAAGAAACAATAAAAGGAATACTGTACTTCACGCTGACTAAAAGGCACTAAATAGTAACTTGAATCTGCACAATAAAATAAGAGTATAAATATATTGGTAAATATAAAAAATGATAAGTGACTTTAAGATTTCCAATAAATATGTATTTGGTTTCTGTTCCCCTTTCCTGGTACAACACGCTTAAAACCACTGAACTCTTCAGTGTGAAAAGTATCCTTTTGAATGTTGCTTAGGTGACTCAGTGACTTAAGGGTTCCGGAACCTCAGAGTTGAGGGTTGTTCCCAGGAAAGCCAATCATGTGATTAAAAGAATAGAACTTTCTGTCATCTCGGGAAAGTGGAAAAGCAGAAGAGTGAGGCAATGACCAATACTGATTAGTTCATCCATCATACGTACATAGTGAAACCCTGTAAAACCAAAAGCATGAGGTTCAGAGAACTTGTGGTTTTGAAAACACGTCTAGATATTGAGAGAGTAGTATGCCAGGAGGGAGCATGAAAATTCCATGTTCCTTCCTGCATACCTTGCCATATGTGTCTCTTCCATCTGGCCAGTTTCAAATTGAATCCTTTTATAATAAACTGATCACCTGGTGACACATTATTTGCTTGCACCCTCCAAGCCATTTAATCAAATAATTAGCCATAGAAGGGGCCAGGAGAGTTTTTGATTTAGAGCTAATTGTCATAATCACAGTGATTGATATCAGAAGACAAATACTGTTTTGTGGGACTGAGCCCTTTACTAGTGAGATTTGCCGCTAACTTCAGTTGGACAGTGTCAGAAATGACACCATAGCAGTTAGCATCCAATGAGAATTGAACTGATACACTGTTGTGTAAAAACCTCAAATATGGTATAGGAGAGTTAAGAAAATATCGATTGCTCTGAGTGAAAGCACAGAGAAAATAGTTTATTTTTTCCCAAAGCACAATACAGTACAAGTGTATATTTATTTGTAACTCTCCCATCTGATTTAAAAGACAACTACATAAACCAATAATTATAAAACTATGTTGGTATGCTTATGATATAGAGTTGTGTAATCATATGACAGTAATAACCCAAAAGACGGTCGAAGGACTATGGTAGGGATCTCTCTGGTGAATCAAATTTAGCTGGAGCGTTTGAATGTCATTAGTCCCAAAGAGCTCTGTAGGTGTCATCTTTGCCATTATAGAAAAAATAACACTCACGCCATAAAGGAAAAAAGATTTACTGCAGCTCATGGCTTCAGAGATTAAGTCCGTGGTCTGTAGGCTCCAAGGCAGAAATGTCATGGCACAAGGCATGGCACAGCAAACTGCTTACTGCATGGTAGCCCTTAAGCAGAGCACAGAAGAACAGCAGAGAGGAAAGCGCTGGTAACAACATACATGCCCAAAGGTAGACCCCATAACCTAGAAACACTAACGCATCCAGAAATGAGCTTCACTAATTCCAGAGGTGTTGCCCAGCCAAAAACATTGACGGACTTAACAATCACACCTTGTAAGAAAATAACTTGGAAACATATAGTCAAAGAAACAACAAGGAAATAAAATATGTAATAGAAAATAAGGTATGCATAGTTGCATTAAGTGGGAATGAACTAAACACTAATGAAAATGAATATACTGAAGATGCATTTTTAAAAACATAATCCAACTGTAGAGTGAACAAGAGAGACATTTCATTTTATCTTTGAAGGATGTTTTATTAGTGTATGTTTGTATTACATAATAATTATGTTCTTCAGGGGGAGTTGGCAACAGGTACATAACACATCATAATTCTTTTTTTCATCCCTTTACCCCTTTTCTTTATGAGCCATCTCCTAGCCCTCTATCTATGTATGTGTCATTATTAGTTTATTAGCACATGTGTATAGTACATAATGGTTACATTCCTGGTGGGAACTTGGGCCATATACATAAGACACCTTAAATCCTTTTGCATTCCCCTTCCTATGCCCCATCCCTTGTTCCCCTTCCTTTCTTGGGTGTATTTTCAGTCCATGATGTTTACATTCCTGGTTGGCATTGGAATCCATGCACAGTGCATCCCAAAGAGACACATTACAAATTCAAATGCACAAATAAGTTAAAGTGATAGAGTGGAAATATAGACACTATATAAACAGAAACTAGGAGACAGCTGGAGGAATAATAAATCAGATAAAATATAGAAAGTAAACAATTGCTAGTAGAGTGCTGGGGAAATAGGCTGGCAATCTAAGTGCCTGCCTGCCAAGTGCGAGGACCTGGACTGGATTCCATTCTTGCTACCACATACTGTGCTGGCCCCAAACCCAAGTATGATGGTGCACACCTATAATCCCAGTGCTGAGGAGCCTGAGACAACTTACAAAAATTAAGCTAAAAGGAAGAATAGAAAGTTCAACAGGAGTAGATGTAGATTAAAATATCCTTCAGTAATGATTACAGCAGCTAAGAAGTAACTCAAAATATTTGAATAGCCTCATAAACTAACTAAACCTTTTGGACATCAATAGACCAAGACTTATGTCTTTTCCCGTACCCCCTTCCCCAACAACAATAGCAGAATGCATTTTTCTCAAATGTTTCTCTAGGGTAGATCATATGCTAGGCTATAAAACAAGTCTCAATATATTTGAAATGTTAAAAATCATACAAAGTACTTTTTTGACTAATGCAATACACACACACACACACACACACACACACACACACACACACGCACGCGCGCGCAAAACTTCTGACAGATGTTTTCAAGCCAAACAGTTTTCTGGCTCTCTGTAGACATCACCGTGGCTCTGATGCAATCTATCTGCATTGATGCTCAGGCTGCAGGCTGCCTCCGTATACAGAGGCCTCGGTCCTACAAGAAGCTCCATCCTGACTGAGTTATAATGTTGTACACCTCTAATCCCAGCACCAGGGAGGTTGAGGCAGGAAGATCGCTGCAAGTTTGAGGTCACCCTGGGCTACATAGTGAGAACAAGATCAGTCTGAACTCTATAGTGAGATCTTGCCTTGAAAGCAAAACAAAAGAAAAATCCGCACACACACCACCCTGGTCACCAGTTTGGGCCTCCTATACCTGGCACTGATAGATTCAGTTCAGGGTCCCACAACCCGCTCCTTGGGTTCATCAGTGCTAGAATGGCTCACGGAACTCAGAGAAACAAAGAACTAATAAAGCATCCATCTCTTATGTTCATGCTATAATATTCACTGGTTGTATGATCTCATAATGGAATCCAACAGCTAATACGTAGTAATCTAGTATAGACAGGATGGGCATAGTAGGGTTATACAGGAGAGCGAGTAAATGCTGATAAATCCTGATACAGCTCAGGAGCAGATGGCAGAATTCAGCACAGAGGGAAAATCTTAAAAAGTTTTTAGGAGTTTTGTGCTAGGAAACAAGGACAGAGATCAAACAAGTACTATATCATAATATCCCAATGCCTGCATCATTAGAAATAAATGGCATAAAAGAATTTGAGAATATGGGTAGTTAATGCTTTCCTAAATAATAAATGGGCCCCAAAATCTGAAAGGTAATTGAGAATACATTGAAGTGAAATAAAAATTTATAAAAAATTGTGTAATGCAGCTAAAGAGCTCAGGAAAATTTAAAGTTATAAATGCATGTACTATATTAAAAAGGCAGACAGAAGCTGGGTGTGGCTGTCTGTAAGCCCAGCTCTTGGGAGGCTGAGTCAGCAGGATGCCCACAAACACAGGCCCCCCTGGGTTCCGTAGTGAGTGGAAGGCCAGCTAGAATACTGCTTAGCCAGACCCTGTCTCAGGTGTTCCGCCATAGCCATGGCCGGGGCTGATGACACAGAGGAGTCCGGCATGAGTGTCGACGTTAGGGCCAAGACAGTGCTCACCGAGGTGCCCACATGGTCACTCAACTGCATGGAGGCTGAAGCCTCAGAGGGGCAAGACACCCTGTAGCCCGGCCTGGCGCACCGCCATGGGGCTCTGAAGACGAGATGTGGAGGGAAAGTAAGGTGACCCATGGGGCCAGATAGTGGGGGCGGGCTGCACCATGGACGATCCCGAGGACAGGCAGAAGCAACGCAGGCAAATGCCGGCTAAAGGGGGACGTGAGCACCAGGAGCGCTGCCCACGGTTCCTTGTCCCAATGCAATGAGACAGCCGGACTCACCTTGAACTTAGAATAGGACCAGCTGTGGATTGGCACCGAGCAGCGGACCCAAAAACTGCTCAAGGGCTGTATTAAAAATGGGGTCGATGAACTAAGGAAGGCACGAGTACTGGCGCAGGTGGCGTTTTAAGCGGTGCCCACCCAGCCTTAGTCCTGGACACCCTGAGTTCCAGCGCTGTGTGCAGCGTGACCAGACACTCTGCAGGATTTGCAAAAGCACTTCCACTGATTGGCGCAGGGGAGGGACCCAAAGGGCAGGACCTTGCAGGAGAGGCCTGCAGCACCCTGGATTTCCAAGTCCTGGAACTGTGTTCACTAAAACAGTGGCTATTCAGTCTGAGGCGATGCGTGGCTGCCTGAAGCCAGAGGTGATGGACTCTCACCATTAGCTTAATTTTAATTTAAAATCACCGGATCCCTTCTTTGCAGTCAGCCTATGCCATTTTTAAAGCCAGTGCCTTGGAAATCAATAAATCTGAACTCTGAACATGTGTAGTATTCTCTACAATCTGTTTTAACAGTAGGTCTGCTAATTAATGCTGAAAAGGGAATCATCAAAATCTTTTTCTGTTGATTTGTTTGTTTTGTGCTTTAAAAAATGGTTTCAACTGAAATCATTTCCTAAATCTTTGGTTGCAAACATTTGGACTTTATTGTGCCAAGTTGAGGTGCTTTTCTTTTTTCTTTTTTTTTTTTTTTTCTTTCTTTTTTAAATTAATTTTTTAATTTTTTAAAGAGAATAAAAAAGTATTTAAAAATCATTTAAAATGATGCAGCATTCTACTATGCAAAATGAAAGGAATCCAACAATTATTATTATATTGCATATTATAGTCTTTAAATTAATTGTTCAGATTATGAGGTATAAGCATGAAAAATTGATCAAAAAATTAAAAAGGAGTAAGAAAAAATTTTAAGCATTAACTGCTCCTTTCAATAGACCAGCAGAAGTCAGGAGTACAATTGCTATACTGTGTAGACACACGCATCTCTTTTCTTCCCTTCCTTCTCTTTTGTTTTCTTTTTTCATCATCCTAGTTGTTTCAGACATCACTGAGATTCCATCTCACCTCAGAAACAACGGCTATCATCAAGAAGTCAACCAATAACAAATTCTGGAGGAGCTGTGGAGAAAAAGGAACCTTCTCTATTAATGGTGGGAGTGAACACTGGTACAACCACCATGGAAATCAGTATGGAGATTTCTCAAAAAGTTATGGTTGGAGGTCCCATTCTACCCACCTGCACCTTCCTGGGTATTTTTCCAGAAGAATTGAAAAACATAGCACAGTGATATATGTGCACGCATGTTTATAGCAGTGCAATTTGTCATTGCTAAATCTTGAAAACAACCCAAATGCCCACCAACTGAGGAATGGTTAAAAAAGATATGGTGTTTTTATACAATGGGAGCATTACTCAACTCAGAAAAAAAACAAATTTGAGGCTTTCACAGGAAAATGGATGCAACTAGAGACCATTCTCATAACTGAAATAACTCACACCCACATGTGTAAACATTTTATTGTCTCCCTACCATGAGAATCTGAAAGGGTAAGTAAAATCCGAAAGGTTCTTGATGTATAATTGTATGCAAAATAGGCATTTTATTATGCCATGTTTTCCTGTCCATCCATTGAGATTTAATTCGCTCCCTTTTAATTTTTCACTTCTCCAAGATTTGAGTTTTTACTTTAAATCCCCAAGATTTTAAAGTCCTCTTTCGGTATCTCATCTGCAGGGTGGGACAGGAGGAGTGAGGGGTCTCAGTCTGGGGCTCTCACCTCGCCCTGGTGGCTGTGAAGTAGAGGATCTCAGAAGCTCACCAGTGACTCTGGTCTACACGTCTTGCTCTTCAGGGCCCAGCCTCCAGGGAGTCCCATCACTGGTGTGCTGGTGATTGGCAGCCGTCGCTGAGCACGGCTTCAAGGACCGGCCTGGCATCCACGTGCTGCAGCCAGCCTGACCCAAAGCCCCAGCTCTGAGAAGGAGCCAGGTAGAAGACAACAGATGCAGCTTTATGGCCACAGACCTGGACACCTCTTTTCTTTGGAAGTTTTCAGGAAGAAGACATCTGGGGCCAGCCAGATAGCTCAGTGGATTAAAGCACCTGCTTAGGCTTTAGGGTTTAGTGTTTGATCCTCGCCCATGGCAAATGATACTGGGTGGGAAGGCATGTGTTGGTAATCCCAGCCCTTAAGAGGCTGAAAACAGAAGAATCTCTAGACCTCTTATCTGTGCAGTAAGACCCTGTAGACCCTGTACTAAGTACCCAAAAATAAAAACAAAAAAAGAAGACGTCTGGGCTAGTTGGTTAAATGATGGCATTTGGGCAACAGAAGTAGGATAAATTGCTTTTAAGATGATAAGTTCATCTTCTGTTTTAGCTCTGTACATGGGGACTTCTGTCATCTCCTTGTGACTTGATTGACTCTGAAATAAGGGGCAGACTCCTAGTGGGGGATACCCTTTGTGCTGCTTGCTGTTTCTCTGTTGCTGTCCTTGCTCTAGCCGGTTGTGGGCTCTCCTAGTAGAGATGACAAGAGATCTTCCCACCTTCACACGTTGGATCCTGAGCTGGTACCCATTTTTCCAAGATGACTGTTCCTGGTGAGCCAGTTAGTGACAATATTCTACTCCTTTCCTTCTGAGCTCACAAATCCAGCCCACAGAGACTGAAGTACTGCATCCAAGAAGCTGCCTCTTTCCATCCTTTGGGGAAGGAGTGGTCATTGCACGTCTCTGCTCTCGATGGCCTGCAGTTCCTGCAGAAGTGTGCATCTTGGCTCCCTGTCCCAGCCTCCTGCACTTTACAGGTCTACAGAAGAAGTGACCCGGCAGCAATTAAATACTTCCCTTTTGGTTTGCCAGTATCCTTGTACTACAGACTTGTCTAGCAATGCCAACACACATTCTTGGTCTCTCAAAGCAGGTGTTTCAGTTCCCAGATTGGCTCTGAGGCCCCTCTCTCAGCCTGCCTATGCATCTCCCAGCATGTTCTGCTGTTGCTTCCTCTTAGGGAGCATGTGTGTCATCCCCTCTCACTGCTTCTGATTTAGGCTAGTGTCATTTCAAGAGGACCAAAGCCTGTGAGAGGCTTTTTTCATTTTCAGTAAAATGATGCTTTTATTCTTACTTCAAGATATTACATATAAATAATGATGTAAATGACATCTTTTTTTGTGGGGCTAGTTGAGTATTGCTTCCAAGTGCTTGTGGAATCTGCCCTCCCAATCTTGAGCTCTGGCTCCTGACTCTGGCCATGTGGCAAACTCTGCTGGAACCTCTCAAGAGAGCACAGGCACACAGCACCAGAAACTCATGGGAGAAGCACCTGAGTCACAGCCGTGTTAACTATTCTGTCATTACATCCTGTGGGCACTCAGTCTCTATATTCTTACAGTCTGGAGTCTACTGACTGAGTTTGTGTAAGCAAATGGAAACACTCCTCCCTCTCGATAACATCATAGTGTTTATTTTTCTCCTCGGGGTTATTTCTGTACAGTTGCATCACTGTCAGATGAGATGGGACTGGAACTTGCCCTCCCTGTGCAGGTGGCATGCAGGTAGATAAAGGAAGAGCTGCCTCCCACATAGGGCCTCTCGAAAGTGTCACCGTAAGTGAGGAAAGGAGGTGGCCTACCCATACTGAGGCTGCTCTGAGGCCTGTTCCTCCAGAGCCTCCTGAAGGCTGCCTTCCCACCTACAATTGTACTTGTGAACCTCCCACAGGGCCATACACAGACATCTTGCCCTTCTTGTCTTACCTGAGGTGACTTGGAAGAATAATGTGGCAACATAATTCCTGCTAAGTGTGGTACTTTCAGTTCCCCTTCCATCTGTCAGGTCAGAGAATTTAGACTTCCCAGTTGCTCAAACTCAGTGGTATGAAGCATTTTAATACACAATGGGCCTTTTTGCAAGTAGTGTCTGTGTTTTCAAAATGAAGTTTAAGTCAGCTACAGGTATTCTTTCTTATCTTATGGACAGACTAGGAGTCCAACTGAGACCTTCAGTAGGCTCCTTAGTTGCTGCCTCACCTTATGTGGGATGATATTGACTTTCCTGTGCCTCAGAAAATTGTCACATTTTACCCAGAAGGGACTTGTTTTCCTCATATTATTTAAACCTGTGCTTGAAGGAGCTGTGTGTGCTCTTACACCAGCCCACCCTGTCTCTACCACAAGCTGAGAAGAGTGGGGGGGGGTGGCGGCAGGGTAGAGTCAGCCTGCCAGAGTCATGCAAAGACAGGCTTGCGTCCTATCATCTGCTGAGGGAGACCTTTCTCCTGTTCCTTGCCCGGTTCATACCTGTTGTTTTGGAGAAAGATGGTCCTTCTGTCTTAACGCTTTTTAGTAACGCCATCTCCAGTTAGGATGGCATCTGTTTCCTTTATAATAAGGTGCAGCAGCCTTCCAAGAGTCGAAGGTCATCAGGGGCCTTTGGAAATGCAGAGCATCTGGTAGAGATACCTGTCAGGCTAGATGGGTCCACGGCTTTCTAAAGAGTTCTATAGTTATTTGACAAATGCACATAAGCATCATGCTTCCTTTTGATGTATGCTCTGGTTTGTTTTTTAGATCAAATATCTGGGAAGAGATGACTATATTTAGTCTATTAGGTTTGTGCTGTTTGATTTTTTATAAAGTAACATAAACTAGATGTCCTATTGTTTATCCTGTAAGCTTAGTCCATCAATTAAAGTTTGATACATTTTTACTTTCTTCCTCCTCCTCCTCTTATTCCTCCACCTCTCCCTCGCCCTCTCCTTTTCCTTCTCCTTCTCATTGTCCTTGTCCTTGTCCTTCTGCTTCTTGTTCTTCTTCTCCTTCTCCTTCTTTTCCTCAGCTTAGACTCATAGTTATCCTCTTGTTAGCCTTGCAAGACCTGGGGTTAAAGGCATACCCCTGTGCAGTCTGATAATTTTTAAAAAGAACCTGTTTAAAAAAAAATCCTCAATAGGGGTCTGGTGAGATAGCTCAGTAGAATAAGTGCTTACCTAGCAAGTGAAAAGGCCTGAGTTCAATCCCTGGTTCTACCAAACAAACAAACAAACAAACAAACAAAAATCCTCAATCATCAAACCTTACTATTATTTTTTTTTTCAGTACCAGGGATTGAACTCAGGCCCTTGCGCTTGTCAGGCAAACACTTATTCTACTGAGCTATCTCCCAGGCCTCGAAACCTTATATCTTAAGAAACAAAGAAAAAGGCGAATGAGTTAAATGCAAAACTCATAGAAGAAAAAGGTTACTGAAGATTAGGGTGAAAATAAATTATGGAACAGAAAAGCATTAGCAAAGCTCAACAAAATCAGAACTTAGCTCTATAATAGACTCACAAGGCATCTTGAGACCCTACTCATAAATGAAATAAATCAGGTTCCTAGGGCCAGCCAAATAGTTCAGCAGATTAAAGTGCCTGCAAGCAGGTTCAGTGGCAGGGAGTTCAATCCCCAAGGCCTGCTGTGCCAACCCAGTCCCCAGGGTGCCCAGCAATCAAGCCTGGGTGTGGCGGTGCACACTTGTAATCCCAGCTCTTGGGAAGCTGTAAGCAGGTAGATCACTATGAGTCCGATCTAGTAGTGAGACCTCGAACACCATGTAGACCCTTCCCTAAAATACGAGCAATAATAATAATTACAATAATAATAGTGATAGGAGCACACTTGTAAGCTTAGTCCTTTCTGCTGGTGAACACTGGAGGGAGCATCGCCAGTCTCCTTCCAACTGCCCTCACGTCCAAGTCAGAGTCTCCCAAGGAGCCCAAACAGCTACAGAAGCTCTTCATCAGAGGGCTGAGCTTTGAAACAACTGATTAGTGTCTGAGGAGTCATTCTGAGCAACAGGGAACCCTCACAGACTATGTGGTAATGAGAGACCCAAACACCAAGCATTCCAAGGGCTTTGGGTTTGTCACTTATGCCACTGTGGAGGACATGGATGCAGCTGCGAATGCAAGGCCACATAAAGTGGACAGAAGAGTTGTGGAACCACAGAGAGCTGTCTCAAGAGAAGATTCTCGAAGACCAGGTGCCTACTTAACAGTGAAGAAGATTTTTGTTGGAGGCATTAAAGAACATACTGAAGATCATCATCTATGAGATTATTTTGAGCAATATGGAAAAATTGAAGTGATTGAAATTATGACCGACCGAGGCAGTGGAAACAAGAGGGACTTTACTTTTATAACCTTTGATCACCATAATTCTGTGGATAAGACTGTCATTCAAAAATACCACACTGTGAACGGCCACAACTGTGAAGTGAGGAAAGCCCTAGCGAAGCAGGACATGGCCTGTGGTTTATCTAGCCACAGAGGTCAAAATAGTTCTGGAAATTTTGGTGGTGGTAATGATAGTTTTGGTTGCGAAGGAAACTTCAGTGGACAGGGTGGCTTTGATGGCAGCCATGGTGGGTGTGGATATGGTGGCAGTGGAGATGGCTACAATGGATTTGGTAATGATGGAAGCAATTGTAGAGGTGGTGGAAGCTATAATGAATTTGGCAGTTACGATGGTCAGTCTTCAAATTTTGGACCCATGAAGGGAGGAAACTTTGGAGGCAGAAGCTCTGGGCCCTATGGTGGTAGAGGCCAATATTTTACCAAACCACAAAATCAAAGAGGCTATGGTGGCTCCAGCAGCAACAGTAGCTATGGCAGTGGCAGAAGGTTTTAAACACTTCCAGGAAACAAAGATTAGCAGGAGAGGAGAGCCAGAGAAGTGACAGGGAAGCTACAGGTTACAGCAGATTTGTGAACTCAGCCAAGTACAGTGGTGGTGGGCCTAGCTGCTTCAAAGAAGACATGTTTTAGACAATACTCATGCATATGGGCAAAAACTCGAGGACTATATTTGTGACTCATTGTATAACAGGTTATTTTAGTTTCTGTTCTGTGGAAAGTGTAAAGCATTCCAACAAAGGGTTTTAATGTAGACCATTTTTTGTACCCATGCTGTTGATTGCTAAATGCAATCACCTGATCATGATGCTGAATAAATGTCTTTTTAAAAAATAATAATAATAAATCAGATTCATATGTGTAAACATCAGATTGTATCCCTTGTGTGAAAAATTGAAAAGAGTAAATAAGGTCTAAAATGTACAATAAAAAGAAGGGCTGCAAGGTCAGCCAACATTTTGGCCCTGGCCTTTCAAGATCAGGACATAAGAGAACCTGTACTGTAACATCCTCTAACTCAGTGGCGTCTCAAATTTTCTGATCAAGGAGATTATTGGGCCACAGAGGAAAGTGATCGATGATGTAGAGTGTGCCTAAGGAGAGTCATTTGGAGAGAAAACATTCTCTGAGGCTTTCACAGAGAGCAAATTGGTCAAGCAGTGGCCGTGACTCATCCACATGGCTCACACTGACAAAGGAACTATAAAGAAACGGTACAGAGTTTCAGGATAAATCCTGAGGGGATTTCACTGACCTTTTCAGATACAGAAGTTCTATTTCTTGTCATATAGGTCTCACTTTATCTTGATCTTAACCATCCAGCAGAAAAGTATAAAAATGAAGTATAAAAAGTAAAGCCATATTAATATGCTGAGCTGTAAAAGGCTCAAATGAACAACTTCTGACATTGCCAGTCCTATGTATAACCCACTACTATTATGGACTACTGGACTATATTGGATTATTTTGCTGAATTCATGCACATACAATATTTAAATGACAATGGAAGACCCATATTTGACAAAACTAAACAAAAAAAGAAATACAAATGAAGGGCTATTTTGTATCTATATATTCAAAATAGTTAAGATCAATATACAGGTACTTTCTCTTAATTCAATGAGTAGAAAGATTTGTAATAATGGTGTTTGCGGACAGGATATCATGTCTGCATCTTGTGCTATGAATAACTAGTAAGAAGACAACAATATGCAATGTATTAATTATTGAAACTGTCCTACTAATCGGTGTTGAAACTGTCTCATTGCTATCTATTTCTCAATAAAATTAGTTAAAAAATTGATAAAATGTACAATACATGTTATGAAATAGGAAGAAATTATTCAAAAGAAAAAAGGAACTAGGATGTGTAAAGACAGTAGGGAAAAGGAAAAAAAACGCAAGTAGGTTATACAATTAGTGTCTCTTAGATCATTAAAAAGGAAGGTTTGTTGGAATATGGATTGGAGAAGTATTTATGCCCATGTCTTGTACCCTGAGTGGCTACTTTAAAGATAGCAACATGTTAACCATTGTTATTCTCCTATTATTTTGTAATGAAATTTTACCTTTTTTCCAGAAAAAAATTGACAAAAATGGTAACATTGAATTAGAATAGTCAAGAAGAAAAAAAAGTCAAATTTATAAAATAATGAACAGAATATAGAACTCTTATTGTCATAGTAAGGTATATAACGGTCCTTAGGATTTGGTTCCAAATCCTACCCTGCCTCAAGGATATCAATCTCCAACAGTGCTCAAGTCTTTCATAGAAAATGACGTGGCATTTGCATATAACCTATGCACATCTTTCCGTATGCTTAAACTCACCTCTAGATTACTTGTAATGTTAATTCAATGTAAGTGCTGTGTAAATATTTGATATACTGTATCACTTAAGGAATAATGACAAGAAAAGATGCATTTTTTTGCCAAATGCTTTTCTTCTCTTTACCTTCTTTCTTTCCTTCTTTGAGTGGGCTCTCCCTATGTTGTACAGACTATCCTCCAAGTCATGGGCTCAAGCGATTTTCCTGCTTCAGCCTCCCAACTATAGGCACATGGCACTGGACCAACCTCTCAAATACTTTTGATTCAGGATTAGGTGAAGTCATGGATGTAGAATCCATGAATACAGAGGGTCAACAGTCCTTGGAAAGATTGCTCACATTTTAGGTAACTTAAATGAAATGGATAAATTCTTAGAAAGACATAAACTATAGAAACTGACTCAAAGTGAAATTGAAAATCTGGATGAGCTATATAAAAGTGAAGAGGTTAATTAGTAATATACTTGCCTCACAAAAACAAAAATAAAAATCCAGACCCAAATAGCTTCACTGCTGCTGGCTTAGTGTCTAAAATACTGGGAATTACAAGCATTTCTGATTTCAATTCCTTTTCCTTTTAGATTTCGGAATATTTTGCATTTCAAACTTTTAGACTAGGGATGCTCAATATGTACAGATATTTTATAAACTCTTCCAAAAGATTAAACTAAAACTAGTGTTAATCTGCAACTAAAAACCAGGGATATCACAAGAAAACTACAAACATCCTTCAGTAACAAAATCAAAGATATTCAACATAATACTAGCAAATTGAATCTCGAAACATAAAAATGGTGGTGCAGTAGAATTTATTGCAGGGCCTGGAGAGATGGCTCAGTGGAATAAGTGCTTCCCTGACAAGTGCAAGGGCCTGAGTTCAAATCCCTGGTTCCACCAAAAAAAAAAAGAATTTATTTCAGAAATGGGAAGTTATCTCAGCACACAGAATTCAATGCAATATATTATGTTAATACAATAAAAGACAAAAACCTGAATAATCAAATAATTAGAGGAAACACTGAAAATATTCAGCAGGGGCCGGGGAGATGGCTCAATAGAATAAGCATTTGTCTGGCAGTGCAAGAACCTGAGTTCAATGCCCCCCCCCAAAAAAAAATTCAACAAACTCAACAGAGGGAAACATCCTAACTGGATAAAATCTATGAAAAGCCCTCAGATAAAATTACAATGGTAAAAGGCAGAATGTTGTACCACAAAGATAAAAGAAAAGAGCAAACAAATCTGTTCTAACCCACAGCATCTTAGATAGGAAGGAGTACCATTATCTCTATTTTTCTGATGCTGCAATCTTTAATATAGGATATCCTACAGAATCTCTGAAAAGTAAAATTGACAAGAAAATTCAACACTTTTTCAGAATAAAATATAGAAAAATAAATTTCATTTTTATACTTAGCGATAAACAACCTAAAATTTCCATTTACAATAGTATCAAAAACAATACAATTTTAGGAATATGTTTAAGGATGTGCATTTTTGTACATCAAAATCACAAAATGGGAGCTGGGAAGATAACTCAGTAGATTAGGCACTTGCCTAGAAAGTGCAAGGGCCTGAATTCGATCCCCAGTTCTGCAAAAAAAAAAAATCACAAAATGTGAGCACAATCATGGCTTGAACTGTATAGTGAGACCCTATTTCAAAAGAGAAATTAAAAAAATATTGTTGAAGGACTTTAAGATATATAAATGAGAACGTATTTTAAGCTCATCAATCAGAAGACTTGATATTATTAAAATGAGATACTCTCTAAATTAATTTATGAATTCATCATATGGCAAAGCTTTTTTTTTTTCAGAAATTGACTAATTGGTTTAAATATTCATGTAGAGATAAAAGGGAAGCCAAAAAGCTAAAATAATGATCAACAAGAACAACAAAGTCAGAGTATTAAGGTTTTGCTCTTTCAAAACCTACTACAGAACTGCTAAGAATCAAAACAATTGGTTCTGGCATAAGGCTATATACATAGGTCAATGCAATTAAGAGTCCAGGAATGATTAAATTTATAGACCATGAGTATCGACAAGAGTTCTATGAGAATTAAGAGAAGAACAGATGTTTCCATCAAATGGTTCTGGAATGACTGACAATCTATATGCAAATGAGTCATGCTGAACTCTTACCATATAACATTAATATAAAATAGAACATTGACCTAAATTAAAGCTATCTACAGAAAACAAAGGGATAAGTCTTCATGATCTTGTAGTTAGCAATTCCTAGATATGAATCTAAAAACATGAACAACCAAAAGTGGAGAAAAAAAGTTAAATCAAGGTTCATCAAAATTTTAAACACACAAACCTAAAAATATATCAAAAAATGAAAAGACAACATCAAATGGAATAAAATATTTGTAGGTCATTATTTGATAAGGAATGTGTATCCAGAATATATGAAGAGCTCTTGCAATCTAACAAAAATCAAATAATGCAACAAAAATGATGTGGTTATTTCTCCAACAACCATATACAAACGGCCAATGAGCACATTAAGTGCTTAATGACATTACTCATTACAATTCAAAACCACAATGAGATGCCATTTCATTCCCACTAGGGTGACTAAAAGCAAAAGACGAAAACGTAAGTGTTAGCAAGGATTAGAGAAACTGAAACTCTTGAGCATTGCTGGAGACTTATAAAATAGTACAGCCACTCTGGATATTGTTTGAAAAGTTCCTCATAATAGTAAACATAGCAGTATAATATGACCCAGCCATTGTACTTGTAGGTATATACTGAACAGAAATGAAAGCATATGTCACCCAAAAATTTGCATGAGAATATTCATTGCTTCACTATTCATTATAGCAAAAAAGGAAAACATTCAATTGTCCTAATGAACAGAAAACATGTTTGCATATGTGTAGAGTATGATCAACAAAGAGAGTGAGAGTTTAGATGTTTTTTTAAAAATTACTATAGTTTATGACCATTAATCTCCACTTAAAGTACTAACGGTCACTTTCACACACCTATCCCACTGTTGTTACCACTTTCTGAAGCAGTTCTAGGAGTCCGCTCTTGTGCTTTAGTTGTGCTGTCATGGCTGCCTCAATGTCCTGATTTGATTCAAAACATGTACCTTCCATGGTCATTTTGAGGTTGAGGAGGGCTCAGAATTCACTCTGTGCCTGCTCTGGAAAGTAAGGTAGATGAGTATGCACTGCGGTGCTTCTCCAAGCCTGCCTGCCTGCTAGATGGCACCCGGAAGCAGCATGCACAATATTTTTAATCATGCAACACAAGGGTACTCATAAAGAGGTCTTCCAGGATGGCTTCAGAAAGTTGCAAGAAGGATGGCACACATGTGTTCAAAGCGAGGAAGAGCAGTTTGAGCAGGATTCGTGGCAATGTGTCCTTTACAGTAATCTTCGAACAAAAATTTCAACATCCATCATATATTTAGATCATACCTCACACAATAGAGTGCTCTTCAGGGACTAAAAAGAAGAACTGACACATGTGACAACATTAAACATTAAAAATATAATGCTGAGAAAAAACAAGCCAGTTGTAAAGGACAATGTCCAGAAAAGGCAAAGCTAGAGAGGAGGGGAGGGGAGGAGGGAGAGGGGAGAGGGCAGAGAGCAGAGGAGATAGGGGAGAAAGGAGAGGAAAGAGGGCAGAGGGCAGAGG